>JAQGAF010001032.1:0-36409 GCA_034687865.1 Kryphioiulus occultus | reverse complement strand
CCTGCATTGGCGTCTACCATGTCTTTGCTGCCATAAAATCGACAAACACCAACCCCTCATCCTGTCCACAGCGGCCACCTTCACGTCCGCCATCGGACTTCTGCGATTGCCGGTTGAGACGTACAACTATGGGGTCAGCTTCATGGTGGCCAACATCAGCCTCCTGCTGCAGGTCCCCCTGGGGGCGTACTTCTTCCTGCCTGTTTTCTAAAATTTGGGAATCAGCAGCATTTTTCAGGTAATCTGGGGGCATCAGTGCACAGGACATGGCAAAAATGCCATTTTTAAAAAAAATAAATTTGGGCTTAAAATCCAGCACATGTCATTTAGATTTGTACAAAATTCCGTTATGGCGTTTTGTTTGTTTTGTTGAGTAACTGATATTGTGTGACCAAAATAATCAATGATGAATAGTTGGCTCAATCCAAATAATATTGGGTTAATAATGATGTCATCATTGATGGGTAGGTTATGAAACCCACCATTTTGTGATGCCTTAAAATTTGCACATTCCTATATCAAATTGTGAGATCAAAGTAAAATCAATGTTTGGCTGTACTACAGAATAGTCCCTGTTCCAAACGTGCCCAAAACATGTACATTTTAACCTTACTTGTCTAGTAGCCAAGAATGGCACCTGTCTTCTTTGTTTATTTCTTCTTTTTTGCTGATTTTTGTGAGGTTTCTTGTGCATATACTAACTTGAGGAGACTTCCATCGATATGTACAAATCCAGCATCTGTCATTCAGATTTGCACGAAATTCCCGCTATGGCGTTTTTTATTTTGTTGGGTTGGATACCTGCTATTGTGTGATCAACATTATCACTGATGAATAATTGGCTCAATTCAAACAATTTGGGGTTAATGATGATGTCATCATTGATGGGTAGGTTATAAAATCAACCATTTTGCGATGACCTAAAATGTGCACATTCCCATATCAAAATATGAGATCAAAGTAAAATCAATGTTGGGATGTACTACAGAATAGTCCCTGCTCCAAACGTGTACAAAATTTGTACATTTTAACCTTACTTGTATAGTACACAAGAATGACATCTGTCTTAATACAGCTATTGTAGTTCTTCCTGTTAAAGTTTTTTTGCTTGTTTTGTATATTTCATCTTTTTTGCTCATTTTTGTGAGGTTTCTTGAAGTTGTGCATATCCTAACTAAACCTAACTTATCCTAACCAAAACTAACCCAAAAATGTGAATTCTTTATTTAGCTGCCCCAACTGCAGGCAATCACTGTCAGCATATGAGCAGTTAGGAGAAACCCACTTTCTAAAATATGTATGCAGGGGTTGGGCAGCAGTAGGGATTATTCTGTAATACTGCCTAATGGTTTTTCCCATCTCAAAATAAACATGACTAATTGGAATAAGCGTTTTTTGAAATTAAAGAAATATTATTTCGAAAAGTATTGATTAATTTGGACTATGACAAATGCTTTACAATGTAGATACATGTTCATGTGATTTGCATCTCCACGAAATGGGAAATTTATAGAATGATTGATCATGTTTAGATTTTAATAAAAAGAAGCGTGCATTTTGAACAAAAATTAACAGGTCTAAACATGTCATTCCATAATTGATATTAATTCGGTTGGTCAAATATTAAATTAACTATTAATACGTGTAAAGCAAACAACCTAATACATTCTTGCTTAAACTTGGATAAAGTCAGCAAAGTGTACAAAAGCAAAACTTTTATAATTTTAGTATTTGGAACTTCGCTTCAACCGTGGTGTTCGTCTGTGCGCATCTACGCTAATTAATTGTCAACTGGTAATTTGATCATTGTCAATCGCGTGTGGCAAGTCACGCATTAAATCATTTTTTTTTAAATTTTTAACAGGTCTTGTACACTTCATGCGTTATGTATGCTCCTGCCCTGGCTCTTAATCAAGGTCCAAAGCTGATTCTCAAGCTGGTCTTCATCTTTGGGCCTCAGTGGCTTCCATCGGAGTCATCTGCATCATCTACACATCCATGGTAAGTCATTGATAACCAGACCGGAAGTTGAAAATTGTTGTATCAGAAATGATTAATTAATGTCGATCGACGTTCCATTCAGGGTGGTATCAAGGCTGTAGTATGGGCTGACGTCACCCAGGTCGGGGTAATGATAAGTGTCCTTTTGATCATCCTCTTCAAGGCACTTCTGATCTGGGGGGCATTGAAGAGGTCTGGCGCATTGC
Organism: Kryphioiulus occultus; assembly: GCA_034687865.1. NCBI lineage: Eukaryota > Metazoa > Arthropoda > Diplopoda > Julida > Julidae > Kryphioiulus > Kryphioiulus occultus. The sequence continues at coordinate 34,202 of JAQGAF010001032.1, read as the reverse complement.
TACAGAAGGAAACAGAACTCAAATCTTCATGTCAGTGGACTGAAATCGGCTTTGATCGTTGCGATGTTGTTGAAACACATGCAAAAATCAGATTTCCAACGATCGAACAGATGGACCGAAAGCCAATACTCCATGTACTTGTTTTGGACGATGGCCATTGGAGGCACAATTCACTTCTTGGGCAACTTGGCTACCAACCAGATGATGATGCAACGTTACGTGTGCAACAAGACCCTCAAGGATGCCAAGCTGTAATGTTAATTCTACATTTCCCTGATGAGTTTAGGAACATGTCTCTGGTTAACATTAACTATGTTTTGGCAGTTCCTTTCTTGGTGGGGCCCTTACCATCTCATTCCTCACCAGCATCAACAGCATTGGTGGACTCATCATGTACGCGAGATACCACGACTGTGATCCCTTGTTCGATGGTCAGGTGACATCAAGAGATCAGGTAAGGACCATTGGCGTCAGGAGCGTAGGATCGCTCAGGCTCAGAACTGCTGGGGCCCTCAGAAGATCCAAAGGACCCTTCAGCAACCCGGGCCAAAATTCACTAAAGTGTACAAGTTACAAATGTATGGACTAAAAAAATATCGGCTTGTAGTACTGTGTTCCAGCAAGGATATCGACCACAACTTGCAATTAATAGTAAATCTTGCAATTCAATTAAACGAATTTATAACGAATTGTTGTGGAACCAAGCACAACCGACACAAGCACAACATCATAGCTTTGTGGAATAGGGCCCTGATGTATGATTAATTATCGCTCAAAATTGGGTCCATCTAAAGACAGAAAATAAGGTATGGGGTAATAACACAAAAGGGCAGAAAAATGTTATGGAACTCAAACACTTGTACGTATTACTCCATGCCTGCACAAGCACAATTCCATACCTTAATGGAATAAGGCCATGATGTATGCTTGCTCATCTCTGAACTTTGTCTCCATCTTAAGATAGAGAGATGTGTTCTGTAAGATATCCAATTTCAAACAGAACCCCCAAGGCCCTGGGCTCTCTGAGGCTCCATTTTTAGGGCCTTAAACCATTCCAAAGCCAGTGTAAATGATTTCGATTTCGAGGTTGTCAGGAATATTACAAGAAAGCAAATATTTAAAAAAGAACTGTAAGGAAATATTAATTTTGAGAAAACTGGCCTGTTTATTTTCAGATAATGGCTTTATTTGCGATTGAGACCCTTGGATTCTGCAACGGGTTGCCTGGGGTGTTTGTAGCCGCCATTTTGTGCGCTACGTTAAGGTAGAATCAGCAGGGGCCATTTGACCTTTCACCTCCAAATTTTCGATCAAATCCTGTGTTTAGCAATCACTGCATGCTTCTCAGCAATGCATGTTTGCCTACGCACAAGGGCATGGGCCAGCCTACGGGAACACAAAAATATCGTTTTAGAATCAACGCCAGAAAGCCCAAATAGGTCAATTGTTGCAATCGACTATCCTTTCTTTACTCTAACCATTTAGCACGTTGTCTTCCTCTTTGAATTCCCTGTCAGCGATATCGATGGAGGACTACGTCAAGCCGTGTTGGCCCAACCTGTCAGACAAAGCACAGATGTGGATATCCAAGCTGTTAGGTTCGCAATGACCTTCAAGAACGAATATGAATTAGGATCTTAGACAATCTGAATATCTTACACTTCATCGTTTTTCAGCCATGGGGTATGGAGTCTTGTGTATCGCATTGGTCTCTTTCGCTCAAAGCATCAAAGGCTTTATCCGGGTAAGTCAGAAATGATATCATAATAAATATAAATTTTACAAAAACATTGGGACTTGCCTTAAATAAATTGACACAAATTTTCATTGTACAGACTGTGTTTATCATCAACGGGGTCACGGGAGGACTGGTTTTGGTCATCTTCACTATGGACATGGCTTTGCCATGGGTCAACACTTCGGTATGTGCCTTTACAACTGTAAAATTAATTATAAAAATAGAATAAGAATATAATTTTGACAAAAATATAGGATTTGTATACAGGGTGCCATAGCCGGATTTTTTGCGGGGCTCTTGCTGACCGAGTGGGCCAGTATCGGTACCCTCATAACCAATCCACGAATGCCAACAGCTTCATTCAGCACCAGTGGCTGCAACATCACCTCAGAACTGACTCTTTTCAACCAATCGGATATTCTGGGCGAATACAGCGCATTTGCTTCAGCGATGGAGATCCCCATTAAGTCGTAAGATAAACTTAACTAGTGATAATTCACCATTTTTGTGCATAATCATAGAATCCTTCGATAATTGTAATTTTCCCTTCTAATATTCCAGATCATAAGCTTTTGGTAGCACCCTGTACTCAATGCCATCCGTCTGGTATGCAAGCTGGAGCTGTGGCGTTGGACTCATCGTTTCCACCATTGTCAGCATGCTGACAGGTAACCAGAGTTATGAATAATTGCTTGACAATATCTGCGGGTGTACTTCGGTATAGTGCCTGCTCCAGCCTGGACACTATGAGAAAGTGAGTTGCTCTTAATGGCTCGTAGGCTGGCAGTAATTGCCTGGTGGTTAGGGGCAACTATATCAGAGATTATATTGCTAGGTTAAGTTAAACACAAAAAACACACTGTATACTGGACATGATGACAGGTACCCAGAGTCATTAAAACTGCTAATTAATCGACAGCAGTTTAATTCAGACAATGTTTCACCTTTTGGCAATACATTTTGGTGTACTTCGGTATGGCCCCTGCTCCAGCACAAAATCCATGATAAAGTGGGCTGTTCCTAATGGTTCGTAGGCTGACAGTGATTGTTTGGCGGTTAGGGGCAATGCAAGGAATACGAAACTGCACTAGATTTTCCAATGAAAATCTGACGAAAAAAATATTGTTAAATTCAACAGGACCCAGACATGTCATCAAATGTGGATGGAATATGAACCCAATGGGGACGGTCCCACCAAAATATATGGAAATGGAAATGATGGACAAAACTACGGTTCAAAATCGACCTGCTTTACCAACTTATTTCAGAGTGGAATAGTAATTTTAACTAAATTAACAAGCAAATTTCACCAATGATTCAGTGCAATAAACGTTCTGTAAATAAACATCAGCTTTTGATTAAACGATGTTGAAATGTATGTCTGTCGTTCTTGTTGAAGAAATCCAGGACTTTAGCAATGCCTAAAAGGTCTGCAAATTTGAAAACAGAGATGGAATGTTAATGTATAAGTCGAATGTTTTAAGTCCCTTAATAAATAAAAGCGAAATTTCAAAAAATAGGCAAAGAAAACGATTTTTCAATGTTTCCTAAAATACGAAAATGTTGCAATTATTTGAAAACGAATGTTCAAGAAATGGAAAAGTGAAAAAACAGGGACATTTTTCAACACGATTTTCCATAGCTCAATTGGAACAAATTGAATAAACCATACTGAAGTTGATTTGGAAGTACTAAAACATTCGCAGTCATTTGGGTACGTTCAATGATATCAAGTACAACATCATTCGAATTGTGCATTATTTTATCAAAATTAGACAAAAATGATGAGTTTTAGTCATAAATTAGCACACAGTATCAAAACCTTTTTCAAAACTCGTTTAGAAAAGATGGATTTTTAGGAACAAAAATACATGCATTATTACTGATAATTTATTCGGATGCTCCTAAAAATGATGGAAAATGATAAAAATGACCGATTTTAGTCACGAATAAGCACATTCTATACAAACGTTTTGCAAAACTTGTTCACAGCATCCTCTTTACTGCCGTTTTTTGAATATCTATTCCAAATCAAATCAATGATTAAGTTAATAACAAAAGTTCAAAGCAGCTGAATTTAAATTGGGACTGTAGCAGAATTAATCAGTTGATTTATCAGATTCAGTTAAATTCAAGTGTTGAATATTCCATCCCATTGGCTCGTTTAGAGTCAAGAAAATTTAAAAAAAAGTCCTATATGTATAAATAGTTCGTCACCATGATTTCGGTTCCATTATCCTAGGGCATGTACCCTGTATCGTTTAATCCTAGAACTTATCCATCAGATTATCAGAAATGCAAGTGATAATTTTATCGCCAGTCATGGGCTAATTCCAGGCAGCTTTCAGAACAATGACTATAGTAAACGAGTGACGTTTTCCCTACTGACGCACCAGTAATACACACTACTGAAACAACTTGCAACTATATTTATTTAAAAGTTAAATTTGTGGATGAATCAAAATTCACCAACCATACCATATTAAATTAATGTTGTTTCAGCCTTGGTAACGAAAATGTCAAACTAATCTGCATTAAAAGTTAACACATGCATCTAGCAACTGTAGAACTCAGGGAAACGTTCTTCAATTGGAAGATTAACAATAAGTTTAACAATGCTTATATAATCATTTCATAACGCCCCTTAAGTCTGATGGATTACCAAGGTCGATAAATCAAAACGCGGTAACCCGCTTTCGAACAGTACTTTGGGTTTACCATTGCGATTGGGTCGATTGCTGATGTAAGAGAACCTGTCCAAAAATGTCTTCAACTCAGTTAAGGTTGGGAATCTGGGACTATGTGACCTGCACAAGCTTGGTTCTGCTGGCATCCTGCATTGGTGTCTACCTTGTGTTTGCCAGCAGAAAATCAAAAAACACCACGGAATTTCTGATGAAAAGTCGAGATTTGGGGGTTGCCCCCCTGATTTTGTCTGCAGCAGCCACATTCACTTCCGCCATTGGATTTCTGGCAGTTCCGGTTGAGACCTACAACAACGGTGTCAGCTTCATGGCGACCAGCATCAGCATGTTATTTGTCATTCCCATAGGAGTTTTCCTCTACTTGCCAGTTTTCTACAATCTGGAAGTCAGCAGCATATTTGAGGTAACATATCTGAGGTCAATGAGAGATTTTGTTAGATCATCTTACTTGATAAATTTCATTGACAGAAGCAAGAATTAACCATGGTAGATAACTATGAAAGAATCGAGGATCTTGTAAGATTCCAGATAGATTCTTAGAGAATAAATGAGAAAATATGCAATCCAAAATAGAATGTATCTCCAGTTTGCCTAATCCAATAACTTTGCAAAATACCCATTGGCTCAAAATACAGCTAGATCACTCACATAATCCCAAATTCTCAATCTTAACTGAGTAGAAATTAATTATACTGTATGTGCACAAGTATCGTATAGTGGGTGAAATTTGATTCTGTCCTCAAATTAACTTTAACTTCTGCAAATTTAGTTGAAAATGGAGTAGTGTACGTTAATTTAATTTAATTTCAATTCAACTCAATACCGTAGAGGACATTAACTAGATTAGACGTAGATATCACGTTAATCCCGATAACTGAGACATTTGGTATCAAAGAATTTGCTAGATAACTTTGATTGAAACTAGAGCTTATCAAATCAATTTCAATTCAATTCAACTCAACTCAGTACCTAAGGGGGTACCAAATGATGACAGAAGTAGCATGTTAATCATATTTTACGTTTTTAATACATTGGGTCAAAATATTCCAACAAAATTTAACTCAATTTCTAACTGAACTCAGTACTTAATATGACTTTCAAATATTATGTCATCATCCTAGGGAAAGAGTTGGCCAAATGATGAGGCGTTATTTTTAATTACCGAGTTAAAATCCGTTATTTGAATCCCAGTTTTCCAAAAAATGAACCTATGGCGAAGGACTGAGGGTCTGAAAACCACGATTTTGCCATGACAAAATGCTAGAACATTGTTGTAGAGGATTGAAATCCACTAACATGTTTGGCAACAGGTGAAGACATTTTAATTATTCTTCCAGTATTTGGAAGTTCGCTTCAGCCGGGGTGTCCGGCTATGCGCATCAACACTGATCAACCTTCAAGTGGTAAGTCTTACAACAAAAAAAAACGTCTTGCAATATAGAACGCCAAGTAACTTTTCTCCAATACCCCAAAACAGATGTTGTACACTTCTTGCACCATCTATGCTCCAGCTCTAGCCCTTAACCAAGGTATTCACAACATTTTCACTGATGGTCACTTGAAGCAAAGTCTTACACTTAACCAATGTTCTAATTTTTCAGTTACAGGCATGCATCTCTGGGCATCTGTTGCTTCAGTTGGAATCATTTGCATCATTTACACCTCAATGGTAGGAGACGTGAGATAGTCAGAATTTTCACTGAATAGTTATTGAATGAAAATTGTCACTCAGGGTGGAATCAAGGCAGTGGTGTGGGCTGATGCCACTCAGATCGTGGTCATGATAGCCGTCCTCCTACTGGTGCTCTTCAAGGGCACCAGCGATCTTGGAGGAATCGAAGAAGTTTGGAGGAAATGCACAGAAGGGAACCGAGCCCAATTTTTCGTGTATGTCCAAATGTTTTTGGTTGATAGAATCTGAAGTGTACATTATAAACAGCCATGTTTTATGCACTGCCAGGTTCTCCAGCAGCCCAAACTCCATGTATACGTTCTGGACAATGCTAATTGGAGGAACCATTCATTTCACGGGAATTTTGGCAACGAATCAGCTGCTCGTGCAAAGATACCTTTGCAATAATACGATGAGAAAAGCCAAAATGTAAGCAACAATTTTATGGAATTTAGGGCATTCGCCAAAAGCCAACTGAAATCTTCTCAAAGTTATACGGGGTTCATACCAAAATTTGCAACTCAATTTCCCTGACTTTCCCTGACCAAATCTGATCAATTTCCCGTACTTATCGAATAAAAATATCACATGTAAGTAAAATTAACTATTTTCCACACTTTGCCCATTCAAGTAGATATATCTAACATTTTTTTTCCCACATATATATATCTGATTTGTTTCACAATTTTCGTCTAATATATTTGAAAAAAATTGCATTTTCATTCGCTGCGACACTGCGCATGTTTTAGAATTGAGCAGGCCGTAAGCAAAATTTTTTACAAACTAGACCACAAAATAATTCTAACAAAAATGATATGGGTGCAAATATTAACATGAGAGCAATGAGAGAACACCACAGGCGAAATTCATAAAAAATGTGTCCAAATGCGATTTTGAAGACATTCTTAGAAATATTAATATTCAAGAGAATACTGTAGGACCTTTTTTGTTTTAAAACAACTAGACCAGAAATAACAGATTTAATATAAGCAGGCGAAATCTTTACAAAAATCAGATCTTAATTGATGAATTTTAGACAGTCAGTTTTTTATATGCCATGTCAATTTGCAGTAAAATATAGGAACACTTGACAAACTGTTTCCTTGACCAACCCAAGAAATTGTCCTTCAATTCTTGTAGGCGAAATTTTTGAAAAACTCTACTGGAAATAGCGAATGGTAGGTGTAATTTACAGGGTTTTTTTTCGCAAAAATGAATTGAAAATTAAAAATTTTCAATTACAAAATTGAAATTAAATGTTTTTTTAAAAGTTTTCCCCGATCCCACCTGACGTTCGTTGACTTTTTGGGCAAAATGTCCACATTTCCCTGACGGTATGAACCCTGTTATATTTCTGATAAAAATGTTGGATTCAAACAATGTTATTTTATGAAGGATCAAAGTTGAAAAAAAAAATACTTGTACAGCGCCTTTTCCAGCATAGACACTATGAAAAAGGTTGCTTCTTCTAATAGCACGTAGGCTGGCAGTGATTGCCTGGCGGTCGGGGGGAGCGAAATCAGAAATTACATTGTTAGGTTAGGTTAAACATTTATCTAAAAATACTTTCATTTTATTTACAGTTCCTTCATTGGAGCCAACATCATAACTATGTTTCTTTTCGTGTGCACCAGCCTTGGTGGGTTAGTAATGTATGCCAGGTATCATGATTGCGATCCTCTGACCAACGGTCAAGTAACTTCCAGAGATCAGGTATGACCAGATGTTTTAGAACTAGGGTTATGCTACAAAAATGGGTTCAGGACTTATATCAGTTTTGGTAATGTTTTCCAGATCATGGCCTTATATGCAATGGAAACCCTTGGCTTCTGTGCTGGTCTACCAGGGGTTTTTGTCGCCGCCATTTTATGTGCAACAATAAGGTACATGTGTAGTAAATGGTCGAACGATTCAAAATGGAAAATGGTCATACCATTTATCATACTTTTCGTTTTAGCACACTGTCGTCAGCATTGAATTCCTTGGCGACCATATCGATGGAAGATTACATCAAACCATGCTTTCCCAAATTGACTGACAGAACCCAAATGTGGCTGTCCAAATTCTTGGGTAAGAAATAATGCTGAATACCAAAACTGCCATGAAAAGTTTAAAGTCATATCAATTTTCGTTTTCAGCCATAGGGTATGGAGTCGTGTGCATCTCCTTGGTCCTACTGGCTCAAAACATTGCTGGTATCATGCAAGTAGGTCCAAATATAGTCTTATTTTGTCTGTCTTTAGAGTCCTTAAGACAGTGAAATTCAATAGTATTCGATATTTGAAGAATTACGATTGAAAAAAAAATTGAAAATCTACTAGTTTCAAGGATAATAATTCAGATCTTACATCTAACATTGCAATAAGTTAAGGTTTCTCTTTAAATGAAAATTAAAATGAATTTTTAATTTATTTCCCCAATGCGTATATTTTTTTAAAATAAATCATTTGTGAGCAAAATCTATGAGGGTACAGTACATGTATTGTTATAAAATAAATGGTCCGTGATCGCTAAAATCACTTCCGAAAACAGTTTTTCAAATTTTGAAATATTCAGACTATCTTTGAAAATAAATGCTAATTGCCACCAAACTCTGATAAATCTTTTAAACAAGTTTCTGAAATATTAAAAAGCTTTTGTTAAATAAATGGCCTTTCCTAGAACAACCTGGTTTTGTTACAGGACGGCCCTCATGATATTCAGGAACTGCATTTACTGTAAATAGGTCTAAAGTTGCAAACCTTTCGAAAATGTTTAAAAAACTTGTTTTGCAATTTTTGGATAACTCTGGCATAGTGGCAGCTCTAAATGTGCACATAATATTTTTTTTGTAAGTCTACCTGCCTAAAATAAAAATCAAACCAGTCCTTTAAATTACCTAACCTAACAACATAATTTGATTTCGCTGCCCCTAACTGCTAGGCAATCACTGTCAGCCTGCGAGCCGTTAGGAGAAGCCCACTTTTTCATAGTGTCCATGCTGGAGCAGGGGCTTCACAAAAGCACCTTTCGAATTTACTGACTTTTTCAAATGACTTTCTCTCTGTAGGCTGTGTTCATGATCGCCGGTGTTACAGGTGGGCCAGTGTTGGCTCTCTTCACTATTGGCATGGCTTTACCGTGGGTTAATTCGTGGGTGTGTAAATATTAAGCGCATTTTACCATTTAGTGTAGATTTCCAAAGCAAATTCCAATTCTATCATTTCTCTCCCATGCACTTAGGGTGCCATATGTGGCTTTTTTTCCGGACTCTTACTGACGGGATGGGCAGGTATAGGGTCCATGGCCATCAGCCCGCCCATGCCACATGCCCCTTTCAGTACCAGCGGTTGCAACATCTCTGCTGAGTCGGTTTACAACCAATCACAAACCATCGGAGATAACATCACGTTAACATCAATTATGGAGATGCAAAATGCGTAAGATCATATTTGAACACACTATCAGACTGAGATTAGTATATTTTCTTACCTTGTTCATTTTTTGCAAAAAATTATATGTCCCCGATAGAGCCGGATCTGAAGTCTTCCCCTTATACACCATTCCGGCTCTCTGGTATGCGAGCTGGAGTTGCAGCATCGGAATAGTCGTAGCCATCATTGTCAGCCTTTTGACAGGTACTTGAAATGTCATTGAAATCATGATATTGCAAAAAAGAATAGCTAAATAAGAACAACATTGAAAAAAATTTCAGTTTTAAAATGTGGTGATCAGTTTGTTTTGAGTTGACATTATTGTGCTACTAATTCGGGGTTTCCCATGTGTTTAGGACCAAGAAAGGTTGAAGAAGTTGATCCGAACCTGTTATTCCCCTACACCAGAATTCTGTGTGGTTATCTGCCGAAGAAATATCAAGAGTTGCTTGGCTATGACGTGGACAAGATGTCTTACCTTAAAATAGCGATGACGGCGAGTTGATACATTCAACATCCAGCTTTTATATCAAGCTTAATTTCGCTTTTTTGCAGGATCGTGAAAATACCTCGAGCACAAACCAAAGAAACACGACTCCGAAGCAGAGGAAAATCCTGCCCGAATATTTGGAATCTGAAATGCATGACATATACTGAAACCACTCTGTTTTCAATCCAAACACTACCAATCGATTATAAACCTCAACAATACGTGATAATTTTGATAATGAAAACATTGAATTCGACCCAATAAGTGGTTTGTAGCCCCAAATAATGTGTTAATTAAAAACTTTATGATGAAGAGCCATGAATCATTTTTTTACACTACAATAATAACATGCATGTAATCTACACATATCTACTTTATTTTTCAAAAAATCGTGACCCTGTCATCACCCTGTTAAACTGGGGATTGTCAGTCAAATTTTCATGCCCAGAGCATTAACGAGTTATTTATATTTGATTGTTTCGTGCACAGCTTACAATTACTACTTAATTCCTATTACCTAATGAAATGTTTGATGACAATTCCCAAATCCTATGCCACATACCAGGATTGGTTTGCAAATGGTAACGTACAGCTTTCGATTATTCCTTCATTAAACGTGATTAATGTCAAGTGACACTCAGCCAGCACTATTCAGATTTTAAATAACGCATCATTAAAATGGTATTAGTTTTCCATAACATTTTTAAATCTTTGAACAAGTACTCACCAAGGTTCATTTGCTTACCAGCTACAACCAATACAATTAACATGCTTATTAGCCAAAGCGTCATGATAATCAATAATTTATTTTAATATTTTACAGCAATAAAGTCTACACAAACGCTAACATGATTTTCAATATCAAGAAAATAGCGCCATTTTCGATATTTGCATTAGGCACAGCGTGGGGCAATAGTTAAAGCTACGTTTGGAACAGTAATTAAAAATGTAAACTTCTATGTAAATTTGTAATGTAAACATTTGTGCCTGATATTTCATTGCCAAGTGTTAAAATTCTGAAAATTTTAGCAGATATCTTCCATGATTCGAAGAAAGGCACAATTTAGACATGTTTAAAATAAAAATGTAGGTATTTGATATTGAAACATGCTGGAAGAAAACGTATACACTGTTATTCTCTGTTTTAAATAAGTTACGAGCTCGGATGCAGTCCTGGGATTTATTTCAGTCCGGCAGTAAGTCGTCACCCAATTCCTCATGAGTAAAATCATCGTTTGATAAAGCATTTCTCCCAACTCCCGACGTTTTTGGTCGTTGAATTTGACCGCCGAGGGGATCAGCATACGAAAAATCTGAAAATAGACAGGGTTTAAGAACGACAGTAGAACTTCAGCTTTTACTGTCCACTGAATAAATTGGCAATGCTGAAAAACTGAATTAATAACAAAACTTGCCTTGGAACGATGGGGGCTTGGGCTCTTCTTTGTTTTTACTCACACCATCGTTAAGATCTATAAAATAATGCATCATTTATTTGCCTGTAAATGCAAAATCAAGTTTGCAAAATTATTTACCCATACTGCCAGCAGACCCCATTCGAGATGTGCGTGAACTGGCCCGAGACGTGTTACTAGCGGAGCGCTAGATAACGAACATTTGGAAATTTTTAACGAGTTCAAAGGCAAAAAAATATCCGTATTACCATTTGAAACTTACAATTTTTGCTTGTTCTTTGGCTTCGTGAAGTTGCTCCGCTTTTGTCAATAGTGCTGCATATTCATTAGCTTCTTGCAGTCCCATGTCCCTGCTCAAACGTACGAGGAAACGAAGGCCTGTATGAGGAAATAATAAACTTAAAACAAACGCTGACATGAATGAATGCGCTTGCTCAGCTGATTAAGAACCTTTCAGTACATTCTACGTTATCTGGAAATTTGCGATGGACGGACTTGTACGTCTGAAGAGCTTGCTGGTAATTGCCGCTTCTCCGGTGGCAACTAGCCACCATCAGTTGCCATTTGACTTCGCTTGGTCTGAAATTGAAGATGGATTAAACCGAAACTCCCTTGGTGACATTGAGAAAAAAGAATACCTACTGCAATAGTGCCGATCGAGCAAAATATCCAATTGCCTTTTCGTAAGCCTCGGTATTTATGAAGTGCGCTCCCAACCAAGCTGCCACATCCATTTTTGAAGGAAAATATCGATAGGACTGAAAAAACGAATTAACTTTATCGAACATAATTGCGATAGATCATCTTCAACGCAGCTACATGGAGACTACCATGTCAGGGTTCATACCAACATTTCAAACTCAATTTCCCTGACTCTCCCTCACCAAATCTGATTACTTTCCATGACTTATCAAATAAAAAATATCACATGTACGTGAAATTAACTATTTTCCACACTTTGCCGATTCAAGTACATATATCTAATATTTTTATTTTTTTTTCACATGCATATATCTGATTTGTTTCACAATTTACATCTAATATTTTTGGAAAAAAAATTGCATTTTCAATCGCTCGACCCCGCATATATTTTCGAATTGACAACGCCGTAGGCAAATTTTTTGACAAAACTAGATCACGAAAAAATTCTAAAAAAAATTATGGGTGTTAATATTTGTAAAAAAAAATGTAGTCTTAATACAATCTTGAAGCCATTCTTAGAAATATTAATATTCAGAAGAATACTGTAGGCCCCTTTTTGTTTTAAAAAAGCTAGACCAGAAATGACAGTTTTAATATAAGCAGGTGAAATCTTTAGAAAAATCCGATCTTACTGTATATGATGAATTTTATACAGTACCCGGAACACTTAGGAACACTTGACAAACTGTTTCCTTGACCAATCAAGAAATTGTTCCTCAATTTAAACATATTTCTACGATGGATTTTAGCTCGTTTCTTTAAAAGGAACTCCGTAGGCCAAATTTTTGAAATACTCTACAGGAAATACGAATTTAAGGTGTAATTTAGAGGGAGTTTTTCACAAAAATGAATGATTTCCAGTCGCATAATTGAAATTCAAAATTTTTTGAAGTTTTCCCCGACTCCCACCTGACTTTCCCTGACTTTTTGGGCAAAATGTCCTCATTTCCCTAACTTTCCCTAGCCACATTTCATTTCTCTGAAGGCATAAACCCTGCATGAACTATAGTTATATTTTGTACTCACATCAAAATGATACTGGAATGCTTGCTGCTTGTCCCCTTGCATCTCAAACAGTTCTCCCATTTTATGGAGGATGCTGGGATCCGTGGGAACCAAGGTGAGCAACTGGTGATACCTGTTGAAAACTGCAATGAGTTTTGGCGAACAAAATATCACATTCAACTAACATCAACAAACATGCATTTAATACCATTCCAACGCCAATTCCTTGTTGTTCATACGCTCTTGAACTTTGGCCAAGTTGTAAACAACGTTGGGTTGATTAGGTAGCACCGAATGCAATTTTTTGAAGCAATCAAACGCATCCTCATTGAGGCCAAGAGACATCAACGTCAAACCTACAAAATTAAATCTATGTAAGTATTCTTTAACCAGTACTTTAAATATTTACCGTAAAAATCACAAATACACCAAATTAATTCCACTAGTCATTACCTAGGTTAAACATGGCTTCAATGCATGTTGCATCGTTAGCAAGGGCTTCTTTGAAATACTCCCGTGCCTTCGGTAAATTATTCTGCACGTACAAACAACAACCTTTGTTGACGAGTGCACCGGGGTTATAATGATCTGCATTTAGAGCCACGTCTGCATATTTATCTGCCTGATTTATGTCGTTTTGCTAGCAATTTTAAATTCAGAAAATAATCAGAGATAAGCTCCTCGAAATCAAAAATTTAATGCTTCCGCAAATAGGATCACATACCAAAAAATAGAGAAAAGCGAGATTAGTTGCAGCAGTACTTGCAACTTTTGCATCTTTTTTCCTTTCAAAACTCTGAAGCACTTCGATGGCCATTGAAAATTCCTTTTGCTTCAGATAAGTTATGGCCTTGTTGATCTCCAATTCTTGGGCCAGGTCAACGTACACCGACTCCTTTATCACGTCGACGCACCTGTAGGTAAAAAATGGAAAATTTTAACTAAAATCTGAACAACGTTTTGAATAAAATGGTCGATTTGTAAAACAATCATTTGGATATCTTTTAATTTTTCTTACCAAGCAAATCCAGTAGCCAAAGTAGTATCAATGATAGGCGAAATCAATTTGGCTCCCATTAATATACACCATTCCGCCTCCTGCTGCCTAAACATTAAAATTAAATGAAAAAAAATTGCTTGGAACATATTTGAAAGCATCACAAAGTAAATCCATTTGAACAACAAAGAACAAGAAATTGTATAAATTTTGCCCAAACTGACTTCACCTACTTTGCTTGTGCCGATTTTTTAAGTGAATCTCCCTTGATGACGTCACGCAACACGTCTAACTGCGGATTATTCTGATGAAAAAGGTTGTAATTGTACAATTATGTTATCCATGTTTGAAAGAATAAATTTTGATGGAAATGCATGTGTATCAACTGTGAACTTAATACGAGCTTACTAAAGTAACTGCATGTTTCTCGTCATCGTCGATGTCGATTCTTGTCTCGACCATTTTCCGAAAACTCTTTTTCATTTTTTCTTTGTCGCCCAAGGCATAGAAACACAGAATGAGATTTAGGCCAGTCTTGAAATCTGGATTTTCTCCCATGATGTATTCAAAAGATGTTATGGCATCGCTGTATTTTCCCATTTTAACAAACAGTATTCCGATATTCTGCATTATTTTAATCCTTAAAAACAAACATTTCAATTATTTCAAAAAATGAGCATACTGAAAAGTTCCCCTTATGTGTAATATCGATCGGATACCTCAAACGTTTGTGAGTATTTGGTACTTGGTCCAATGCCATTCGATAAAACTTAATTGCCTTGGAATACTGTCCCAGTTTAACGTATATATTTCCCATATTAACTTTCAGTCGACCTAAAAATGAAAATAATGATATTAAAATATGATCCATGACAAACTTTTATAGATTTTCATTTGAATCATTTACCTGCACTTTGAAATGCTCGATTTCGCATAATTATTTGGTAAGTATTGAGGGCTTCAGAATACATATTGTTAGCTTGATACTTAATTGCCAAATTAAATAAAACCTAGGACAATGGATAGTTTTGTAATGTTAGTAATGAGTGGCGTATTTTTCTCTTCTTGGTATCCGATGTTACTTACAATGAAAGATAAATCGTAATTGGGTTGATCCGCTAAACCTGCCTGCTCTCTTTGTCTTGAGAGGATTCTCTCTTTTTGAGATGCATCTTTTGCTTTTTCAAGAGCCTGTAAATGGAAATTAACCTGTTATTTATCTTTTCAAAATGATGGCATTCTCAACAGATATTCATGTTTTTGTCATTATTCCATTAACTTTTGATATGAATTGTAATGTTCTAACTATTAATTTTTTTATAGTGGACAAATGTGCACAAAATTTTTAGGCAAATTCTCACCAATTTAGCATCTTTTCGCGCTAAGGCAAAACAGCTCTCCTCCACCAATTCGTTAACTTTTCTTTCAAGCTGACGAAGTTTTTCTTGTGGCCTGAAATTTCAAGCTTTGACTTAGTAACAAACACACAACGTTTTTCAAATAAAATTGTTATTAAAATCGGCTCACAAATCTTCTCGTGATTCGAGCACGCTCTGATTTCCAGCGTGCTTTGCCATGCTCAGTGGGTCAAACATTCCTTGTCCTATAAAGCAATGGATGCAAAAATTCAGAGATGTTATCATGGTTAAAGTTACATTGACAATTGAAAGTCATTGACTTCTTCATTTTTTTTCATCTCACCTCTATTGCCACGTGACGAATATCCAACAGCCCGAATTGCGGTCATGGGTCTTGCAACTCCACCGGAATCAATGCCGCTGCTTGTACGTCCCATCAAAGCCGTCATCCTGCCTTTCGAGGAGATCAGCTGAGAACTACTCCTTCCAAACTAAAAAGGGTAAAAAACAGCTTAATGTTGGAATGCTACACAAGTTTAATTATAATTTTCATAGGTTATTAGGCTACTGTTAGTTTCAACAAATAACGATAATAAAACTGATGGTTTGATGCGCAGAATATTCTAACAAAAAAAACTGATGATTATCCGAATTTTTGGATACATGTTCGGGACCCTGCACGACTAGTAATACTGTCAATTCCAACAAATACGGACAGTAATATTTGTCGTGTAATGAGAGCAATGCTAGCTGATGGATTGATGTTTCATATTCATGACTAACAATTATAAGAAAATTTGGATAACTATCAGTTAGTATCCGAATACCGTATCGGAATAACGACAGCAACACTGACCGTGCAGGGACGACATTACATGTGGTTATCATCACATCAACTTGGAACGTTCTACATGTACAATACGCAACCAGCAATAATGACAATTTCAACAAATAGACAGTGATACGTCCAATTTCAACAAATATGGTCAGTAATACCATCTATGGTAATACTGTTGGTGCAATGAGCGTAGTACTGATGGACTGATGTTCCAGTCTCATTACTGAAGCTTACCCGAATTTCGGATATTATTATAAACTTACACTGGAAGCAATCGAATATGACACTAACCATATAGTGTAGGCAAAAAAACTGGACAACCGTCAGTGCATGAAGACCATCAGTACTGCACACATTATCAGTACAGATGTATTACTGTAGTGATTTGTTGAAACTGACAGTAATACTGCCCCTGAATGGTCTCACTTCGAGTGACAATTTATACATGCATATGCTGGAGTTTCACACAAGCATTTTATCGTATCTGAACAGAACTCGCTCCCTATTCACTTACCCCTGTCTCCATGCCGAATCTTTGCAATGGTTCATCAGTGGATAATGTGTCAATTCCTTTCCACATCTACATAAACAAAAGCAGATTGTCAAAACAAAATAATACAGGCACAACATTCAAAAAGCTTGTCATGCTATCGAAATGGCAAACCTGTGTGTCATAATTAGCGTGAGTTTTGTATTCATCATAGCCAGAATACAAATCGTCTTCTGAATTCGCTAAATGAACCACTTCCATGGTTGCAAATTTAATTTGAATTATAGTCAGCAGCGTTCGAAAGAACGTGCAACAATATTTTGATTGGTTGCCCCTAACAACCTGGAAAGGCGGAGCTACAAGCAGTTCAGATTTAGCTACCGCCTTCTAGCAGAAGGCTCCAAAATTGGCCAATGAAAAGGCATGTGCGATACAGGCTTATGTCATAAAATATACATGGTGCTCCAAAAGTACACTAAGGTTTCACGTGCAGTGCAGCGCTCTGTCTGATTTCACCGTTTTGAGATTTTGAAATTTTGGAGAAAAATACCATTCGTTGATCTCTCGCTTTATGCCGTAATCGAATTCAAATTTTCTTAATATATAGATCGGTTGCGTCCATTTCAAAAATATTAGAGTTTGATCAAATTATTTGTTGTAAAGTCACGTGCTAAAATATTGCCTTTAATTTAAAGTAAGACAATGGACGTCATTCATTTGTTGCTTATTATTTTTTAATACGAGAGCTTGAAAATTCATGTTTCAATGGCAAGCGCTTGTAAGATCAAATTTCATTAGCAACAACGTTGTATTAATTCGCAGTCATGTATGAGCGACACAATCAATTCAAATATGAAATTTATAACATAATAATCAATGTACTGGAATTATGCCTAACGTGCACTTAGAAAATGCTTCTGTAATAATAGGTGATAAAAGTTATTTCCATTTTTCTCCAAAAAAAAAAATAGATCGGAAATGGTTTCTTTCCCACATTGCTATAAAAAGTTTTTGGGTCATCTTAATTAAAAACACTGGTATATAATGAATTTAAATGAATTGTCAGTTACTAACATTATTCGTTCCATTCTGTCTATTATAATATGAATTTGTTTTAAATTTCGGAAGCATAATTTGTTTCAGAACAGCATAAAATAGAAGAAATGCAAGCAAATTTGGTAGAACTGTGGAGAAAAAACATTGAAAACAACCTATTCTGGGAAGTTGTTAAAACAATTTAAGTCAGAAATGTTTCAGAAAACGTTATGACAAGTCTAAAAATCGGATGAAAAAATCCCGAATCAACAAGTGTTACTATATGTATATGTGACATCCATGTTAAAATGTTCATGTCCTTCAGACCGCATAATCTAATGGTGGTAATCAGCAAATTACACTGCTAATTGTTAATAGTTTCCAAAAATGTCCGTCCTTCAAAAACTTATCGATAATCCCTAAAGGGGTTCAAAAAAGTTACTTTGGGTTTCAGATAACAAATTAACAACTTTACAGAAATTTTGGCATGTAACACTCCCTAAACCCGCTTAAGGCATGTTTAAATTGAAATACTTACAAAAACAGGCCGTTTTTTACTAATTGCATAATCCAGCTCACACACCCAATTTTCACAGGCTCTTGGGCGACCACAAACCACATTAAATTTAAAAACTGGATGTGAATTCCTCACCAGCTACCTATAGGACAGCTTGCAATTCAATTTTTTTTCCACAAATTAATATTACGATAATTTTAAAGCAATTTTTGACAGATGTGTGTATTTATATAATTACGATTAGGGTGACCACAACCGTTAAATATTTATGTATTCAGCACCAAACATGATTAACAATGATTGTTCCCTCCAATTGGCTGCACCTTTGTGCCACTCAGTGCCTGCCAAAAGTACAAAAGTAGTTTGATTTTTGCTTGATTTTAGGTCAAGAAACCCAAATGCCTAAAGATACTGAAGTGCTAGTAGGCAATAGACGTTTTGATAGACTATTTCAGTAAGGATATTTCTGTGATTGCAACTGAACTCGATTATGGCAACATCAGAAAGACTAGAAACATGGGATTATGTGACAGGTTCAGTGTTAGTGTTCATTGCAACAGTCATTGGCATCTACCATACGTTTTCAGTAAGAAAAAAGAAACAAGTCAAGGAGTTTCTGGTGACAAATACAGAACTGAGCATCTTGCCCTTGGCTCTGTCCATAGCAGCTACTTTTACATCAGCAGTCGGACTTCTTGGATATCCCAAGGAAACCTACAACAATGGCCTCAGCTACATGGTCTTATCACTCTGCCTCATTCTAATAATCCCTTTTGGAATAACGTTATACTTGCCCTTGCTTTACAACCTGGGACTCAGCAGTGTCTTTGAGGTAATATTACCATCTGATCATTATGTTCAACGGCCTTCACCTATTGTAATTTGTTAACTTAATTAAATATTAAGAAATGCATATGGTACTGGCACCGAGAAGACATGATCATAACATGTAACTCATGCCTGCTACATAACAGCCTAATGTTTGTTCTAAATGTTGTAAAATTAAGTTCTCCAAAACAGACAATTAGACGAAGAAAGAATTTGATTCTTTCTATTATATGATTAGTTTTATTTAAATCATTCAAAAATTATGCTTCGGCCATATTTGACCTAATTTTGCCGAAAACACACATTTTTGAATTATTTATCTATGGAGTATAAATTGGTAATTATGATTTATGTTTCAGTCGAATTTTATACTACATGTACATGTATTTGCATTCAAATAAAATAACATTTGACCGTAAACAATCTTTGAATTTAAAGTAGAATTTTTTATGAGGCTGATTTAAATATGCTTTTTTTTAAATCATTCAAAAATTGTGTTTCAGTCACATTTTATTTTGTGTGCACTCAAATAAAACAACATTTGATCGAAAACACAATCTTTGAATTAGTTAAAGTAGAATTTTGTTGGTGGCTGTGGTTTATGTTAATATGTATTTTTTAAATAGGTTTTATTTAAATTATTCAAAAATTGTGTTTCAGTCACATCATAAATCGCATTTAGCCTAAAACACAAGCTTTGAATTATTTAAAGTAGAATTTAGTTACGATATAAGATGTTTATATTTATTCTAACCTGTTTTATTTAATTAATTCAAAGTATGACTTTTGATGAAAGTTTGACCTAATTTAATCATATGGTTCTACATTTTATTTTATTTGCACTCAAAACAAAATTTGATCGAAAACACAATCTTGCAATTATTAAAGCAGAATTTTGTTAATGGCCACGATTTATGCTGTTTATGTTTTAGGAGTTACAGCTCGGTTTAGTGCAATTTTGTATTTTGAAAATTTATAATTTCAGTATTTGGAGCTTCGCTTCAATCGGAGCATTCGTTTATGCGCATCTATAATAAATACCGTCAGAATGGTAAATTGGCCTACAAAATCATCATTTTGATATTTTTCCTTTACATAAAGAACTATTACATGTAACACCATGTTTGATTGGAAACAGATGATGATAACATCAACTGTATTATACGCCCCTGCCCTTGCTCTTAATCAAGGTAAAATTTTAATTTTAAAATAGAATATCATGAAGGTAATTGATATACAGGGGTGCAGCAGAAATATTGCATAAAGTCAATTGTTCCTTACTACATGTACCAAAATGGAAACTGACGCTTCTATTTTTTAGTGACTGGGCTTCACATATGGGCATCAGTGGGGACAATTGGATGTCTCTGTATCATATACACCTCCCTGGTATGTAAAATAGCTGTGATAATCAATGGAAAAAATTGCAGCAGTCAGTGGAAACTGGGTTAAAAACTTTAAATTCCATGACAAATAGGGTGGCATTAAGGCAGTGGTTTGGGCAGACGTCACCCAATACCTTGTCATGATGGCAGTCTACTTAGTAATCCTCATCAAAGGAACTGCTGACATTGGAGGAATTGGCGAAGTTTGGAGAATTGGCACAGAGGGCAAGAGGACCCAACTCTTCATGTAAACCAACTACTTGTTCATTTAAAAAAGTATTCTTACTCTATAATAAATTACTCTTACTTTATTCTCAAGTCTCAATGAGAGCCCATATTCCTTATATTCATTTTGGACCATGGCAATTGGAGGCACCATCAACTTTTTGGCAATCCAGACCACGAATCAGTACTACATGCAACGGTACCTTTGCAACCGGACGCTAAAGCGTGCAAAAATGTAAGATTCAATACTGGGAAATCATATTGAAAAGTAATCATTCATTCTCTAAACAACATTCAATATTTCACAGCTCATTTATCGTAGGGTGCATAACAATTTCCATTTTCACTTGCATCCTTGGCATGGGTGGGTTGATCATGTATGCAAGATACCATGGTTGTGATCCCTTGAAAAATGGACAAGTTAATTCCAGGGATCAGGTAACACTCAAAACTTTGATCATACAATCATAAAACATTGATGTTCTCATCAAGCAAACATTTAAACTAACGGTATATTAAACTGGTGTGCGATATTTTCCTTCCAATAAATCTAATTACTAAGCAAGAGTTTTCCACTTTAATTTTGAAGCAATGAATTCAAATAAAAACCTGACTATACTACAGAATAGTCCTTGTTTCAAATGTGACCAAAACAGGTACATGCATATTGCAAATCTACTTTTCTGACCAAGCTGTCGGAGTTGTGTATATCCAGGCCTAATACAAGTAAACCTAACCGAGCCTAAGTTAAAATAACCAAAATTTAACTCCTTTATTTGCCTGCCCCTAAACGTAGGCAATCACTGCCAGCCTACAAGCCATTAGGAGAGGCTCACTTTCCGAAAGGGTCCACGCTATAGCCGGACAGCAGCAGGGACTATTCTGTAGTACAGCCAAAAACATTCAAAACATACTAAACTTAGCATTTCCTCATCTTAGATAATTGCACTTTTTGCGATGGAAACTTTAGGAACTTACGAAGGGTTACCCGGAGTGTTCGTGGCCGCAGTCTTATGTGCAACTTTAAGGTAGACCACATATTGGTTTCTTTATTAATTAAGAGTTGTGCATAAACATCGTATGTTTACCATTTGTCGTTGTTCGAAAATATGTCGAAAAAATATCAATGTGATTGACATAAAGTATTTATTTCTCTACCACTATCTATAGTTCATTGTCATCGGTACTCAATGGCCTAGCAGCTATAACAATGGAAGATTACATCAAGCCCTACTATCCATTGCTGTCAGAAGCCAAGAAAATCAGATTATCCAAAATAGTTTGTAAGTGCTAATTGGGAAGCAACGTGGTCTTGTAACGTTAAATAGCTGACGTGGAAATTATAAGAATATACTCATTATTATAGCATTTGTTTATGGAGTGATAGGTATTGCTCTGGTTCCAATGATGCAGAATATAGAGGGTCTCATGCAAGTAAGCTCTCAATAACTTGTATTTATAATTAAATTTCAACACAAGTGGAAAATAACGGTTTTAAAGCACAATATGCATGATTTGCAGATCATTTTCGCTGTCAATGGCATTATAATGGGACCAGTGTTCACTGTATTTACTGTAGGCATGGCATTGCCATGGGTAAATTCTTGGGTGAGTTACTCTAGTAGTCCAGTTAGTTTAATATCTGAGATGTTAATAATGCATGTTCAGTATCCGAAAGTGATATTGTCCAAAAGGAGAATTTAGCGAGACTGTAATTCGAATATGGGTTGAGTATCTATCAAAATTTTTGGCAAAAATTATTCACTAGTAAAAGCAACTTATTTTCGTGAGTACTTCGGTATAGTCCCTGCTCAACAGCTATTTGGCGCATAGTGTAGGTTGTTAAAACCGTATAACACATAATCAGAAATTACAGTGTAGTTAAGTTAAAAACTAAAAACATAAAAAATAAAAAGGATATATTACGACAAGTAATTATTGTACTCGCATACACTAGCCTAGTTTAGTGTAGGGTTCAAATATAAATATTATGTGTACTTTTGGAGCAAGCACTACAAAGAAGTTCATCCAGAAATTGGAAAACGTTTTTTTGTGGAAAAAACCAACAAGTTCTATAACCTATGAACAGGGATAGTTATTGTTTGTTAACACTTTGTTTTGAGTTCTCGCCAACAGGGGGCAATATCAGCATTTCTTAGTGGACTTTTGCTGACCGGATGGGCCTTCATCGGCGGTCACGTTGTCAAGCGAACCATACCTCATGCCCCTTTCATTGCCACTGGATGCAACACCACATCAGTGCTCCTCAATGGCATTTTAGGCAATTACAGCACATCAGTCATGGACACAACTTCGAGCATGACAGAGTAAGCTTAGGATTGATTTTGAGGGTGAATTTCGTGCATAAGTTCAATCCTGAGAATAATTTGGAATTCGTGTCCAAATTGACTGGTAAATATATTTTCTTGAGCCCAAATAACCATTTGGCCTACAGATAAGCACGTGCAATGTAAAAATCCTGCACCAGACACGAACTTTGAATTCATTTTGACATTATGTAACTGAAAACATCATGTTTTCTGCAGCTTGAAATCTAATGTTCTTCCAATATACACACTTTCATCTCTGTGGTATGCAAGTTGGAGTCTTGGCATTGGGATTGTTATATCCATCGTTGTCAGCATTTTGACAGGTATTACATGCATTTTGGAAATTCCCATTATATTTATGAGCAAAAAAGCATCAATGATTTTTAATGCCTGACATGTTTGATGTTTAAATGCCCCACTAAATTTAGGGCCACGAAAGCCTAAGGACATTGATCCAAGACTATTATTTCCAATCACACAACGCCTGTGCAGCCATTTGCCAGAGAAATATCAAGAATTCCTGGGCTACGATATTGGGAAAAAGAATTATTTTCAAGTATCAATAACTGTGAGTGCTTTCCGTGCTTTTCATATCGATACACAGTAGACAATGTACATGTATTATATGTGCATTATGTACAGTAGGTGTACGTGTGTATTATAATTTTTATTTGTATTGTATTTTAAGCAACATTGGCTGTTATATTTAACCTATCAAGCTTAAACAAACCTATACAAATTTATGTAGGACATACAATTGAAAGTATTTTCATGCCATTTCAGGATCCTGATGGTTTGCCTACAGGTATCTCGACAACTCCTTTTGCTCAATGAACAATGAAATAAATGTAAATTCAGCGATTTAAATACCTTTAAAAAAGTGGAGACCGCAAGAAGAATGAAGAAACATTAAGTTAAAGCTACGAAGTGACAATACTTATGTGCATGCACATTTAGTTAGTAATAACAAGCGATCTCGTACCAAGACATTTTTAAAATGCAGTGGTCTATATCAGGGGCCGCAAACGGATACAACGGAATATTCCCTACTCCTTTATGCACAAAATGTGCACATATAAAGCCTGCATACCTGCACACTTGTACATGTATATGTCTCAACTTGACCATTTTTGTTTCCTTTGGATTATTGTGTGTTTGTCCTAACATAAATTAATTTAACCTATCAAGGTTAAACAAACCTATAAAAACATATTTTTTGCCTAACCTAAACGCAGGCAATCACTGTCAGCCTACCAGCTATTACGAGAAGCCCAATTTCTCATTATTTTAATGGTCCTATCGTAAATTAGCCTAATTAAACATGCATAGCCAGCCATAAGTCGGGAAAACAACTTTCCTAAAAATGTCCTTCAAATCTCTGCCAGCCTACGACCTGTTAGGAGAAGAACTCTACTCATACTGATTATGCATATTCCGATGAACAGCCAAATCCTACAAATTAACCTGACAAGTTACAACCTTTTAGCCATTTCACTGAAATGTTACATGATGTTTGTTTAAAACAATAATAAAAATAATGGATTTTATCCCGAGTTTTTATACCAGATGATAAATAATCAATTGGCTGATGCAAACTACCTCAATTTCCCTGACATTTTCACGAATTTTCACGATTTCCCTAAAACTTTTCCATTTCAGGGTTCCCACTCACATTCTCAAGTTGATTTCCCTGACATTCGTTGTCAACTTTTCAGTCATTTCCATGAACAAACATGCATTTATCTATTGCTATTTTACGGTGAACTTTAGCTAAATATTTAATAGTTTATTGTAATTTTAAATTCACGTTGAATAAATCGAGATTTGCCCGTCTCTGATGGGCTGCAATCCTAGTTTTTTTTATTAAGACGATGACTAATCAATTTGCTGATGTAAACTGTCTCAATTTACGTGACATTTTGGCAAATTTGCACAAATTCCCTGATTTTTCCTGACTTTCCAGAATGTGGGAACCCTGCAATGACAGTTTTAACAATTTCAGTGTTTCAAGCAGTTCGGAGGTCGAATTATATAGGAAATATAGGAAAACTGAAAAAAAATATAGGAAGAATATAGGATAAAGGAAAAAAATATAGGAGGAATATAGGAATTTTTTCTAAAAATCAGTAAAACACTTCAGGTTAGAGAGTTTTCTACTTTTTAATTGTAATTGCTCTGTTTTTTTCCCCAATTTTCATCAAATAATTCAGAAAAAAATTAAAATTTTCATGAACTAAACAATCATCGGTTCTCAAACTTTTTAACACAACCAAAGAAATTTTAGAATGGCAGACTTTTGCGACCCATCTACAATAGACTTATTGAGAACTCCATAGGCAACATTTTTTTAAAAACTAGAAAAACTAGTGTAAATATTAACGAAATTTAAGAAAACCTTTAGCCATAATGCATTTTTAAAGACTTTCTTAGGAATAATAATATTCAAAAGAATGCTTTTAAATAGCATTTTTACAAAAACTAGGCCACAAATGATGGCTTTCATATGTCTTTTCTAAAACAATTGTATGCGTGTAAATGCAAACATTTAAGAGAACGCCAAAGGCGAAGTTTTTTTTAAATACTATCCATAATGCCTTTTTAAGACATTTTTTAGAAATATTAATAATCAACAGAATGCCATAGGCAATTTTATTTTAAACAAAACACCAGAAATGATAGCTTTAACCAAATTTTAAGAAAGACCAGATCTCAGATGATGAATTTTAGCCAGTATCTGCTAAAGACCTACTTTTCCTTGCCACAGCAGTTCAGTAAAATATAGGAATATATATGAATTTTTCTAAAAATATAGGACTATATAGGAATACCTCAGAAATATAGGAATCACTTGACAGCCTGCAATTTCACAGGTTCTTTTCATATGCTTGTACTAAGTATTTTTGTAAGTGACCGTCAGCTATCAAGTAAAAATTAAGATAATGCATGCAAGCTGAAAGCGCTTGAAGGCGTTGCACTGCCAAGCACGTGTAGGTGATTCAGTAGTGGTGGTGCAAGCTCCGGTAACCTTGGACATTTGGAAGGTTTTAGACAGAAGTCGGAACACAGTAACTTCCTTCAACTTTTTAATTCGGGCTTACGAAAAGTTCCCCAGCCATGCACCCTAGCGGGTCACGTTTGGGGACCTGGGACTACGTCACCTTCCCAGGGCTGATCCTCATCGCATCAGGCATAGGACTGTACCATGCGTTCTTGGCTCGTAAGTCCAAAGACGTGGGTCAGTTTTTGGTGAAAAGCAGTGAATTCGGGATTTTGCCATTGGCCCTGTCGACTGCGGCTACTGTCCATACTGCCGTTGCCTTCTTGGGATTCCCCACCGAGGTCTACCTCAATGGCCTCAGCTTCATGGTGCTGGTCATCAGTTTCTTCTTGGTCATCCCCGCTGGGGTTAA
Organism: Kryphioiulus occultus; assembly: GCA_034687865.1. Classification (NCBI taxonomy): domain Eukaryota; kingdom Metazoa; phylum Arthropoda; class Diplopoda; order Julida; family Julidae; genus Kryphioiulus; species Kryphioiulus occultus. The sequence continues at coordinate 7,649 of JAQGAF010001032.1, read as the reverse complement.
GTTCTACCTGCCGCTAGTTTTCGAACTTGAAGTGGATAGCATTTTTGAGGTACGTTATCACTTATCAGTCAGAATAGAGGCCTCTAAGTCATCAATGTAGATGGCGCTATCTGCCGGCAGCTAGCAGACAAGCTGCAATTGGTCGGTTTATGGTGACATCAGAGCCAAAGAGCACGAAAATTCGAATTAAGTTCAGATTCCGACAAGTTTTTGCAACATTGTTTGCGATGAAAAATGCTACGTTGCTAAGAAAGTAACGATAATCTTGCATTAAACTTTCAGTACTTGGAGTATCGGTTCAATCGACGTATTCGTCTATGCGCCTCAATATTAAGCAACATCCAATTGGTAGGCAAAACTTAACCTCCAATTAAAATTACTGTGAAATCACACCATTATCTGGTGTCATTAATACTGTGTTTGAACCAGGTTTTATTCACATCATGTGCCATATATGCACCGGCCTTAGCACTTAATCAGGGTAGGACATCTTCCATTATATTTTAGCGACAATTTGTCCATAATTTGCACGGTCGGTTGTATAATTTCTCAAAAACATGTTTCAGAAAATCCATTCAAATACATTATTCGTGATATTATTTCTCAAAAAACATGTTTTAGAAAAAATCCATTCAAATGCCTTATTGGCGATTTAATTTTTCAAAAAAAAGTGCTGTCAGTGTTCTCCTTGTTTTCAATATATCTGAAAAACGTTTTCTAAGAAATAAAAATAATTTCCACTATTTCTGGCAGTTTTATTAAATATCAGCTAATGGTGTCTGTGTCATTAGGTCTGCTAATATTTCTAAAATTTTTAAAAATGCCCACAAAAGAATTTTTAGTGATTCTATTTTTTTAAAAATCTCAACTGGTGAATTTCCGAATATTTTTCTCAAAATGTCTTCTGCGTTACAGGTTTTCAAATAGATTCCTATGGCGTTTCCTTGATAATTAATATTAGGAAGTGAGTATTTAAAAAAAAGAAATGTGTAAAATCCCTCTTTTGTGATGTTGTGTTTCTAAAAATTGCACCAAAGACGTTGTCTTTATTATTATTATTATTTCACGGAATCGTGGCTTAAAATCCACCATTTGTCATCTAATTTTTGTTTAAAATCGTCTCTGATCACAATAAAACAATCCAAAGCGAATGTCCGATCATTTTCCATAGCACAAACACTTGTTTACGAACATAAGTCATGCATATTTTTATCTGAAAATAGTCCAGTTCTATTGATAGTATCACAATTTCTGCTTTCTGGCCATTTAGTCACTGGATTGCATCTCTGGGCTGGGGTTGCATCAATCGGAATCGTCTGCATCATTTACACCTCATTGGTAAGTGGATTGCTAACTAAAACCCAATTATTTGAAATTAACTTAAAAAATTCCCTGAAGGTTCACATGGTCATGAACTGCTTTCAGGGAGGCATTAAAGCTGTGATCTGGGCAGATGTCACCCAAATCTTGGTTATGACAGCAGTGCCTTTGCTTATTCTATGCAAAGGAACTGCTGACCTTGGAGGAATTTCTGAAGTTTGGAAAATCTGCAAGGAAGGTGGACGCACCCAATTTTTCGTGTAAGCCATGTTTTATTTTCTTGACATATACCATGTATTTTGCACAGTAGGCAACCTTCAAGTTATCATGATGCCGATGGTGCTGCCACCTATAAGCCGGGAATGTGTTCTTTTCCCAGGTTGATGGAAAGTCCAAATTCGGCATATTCATTTTGGTCACTGACCATTGGAGGTGCTGTTCATTACCAAGCATACCTGGTAATGAGTCAGCCCTTGATGCAAAGATATCTCAGCAACTGCACACTCAAGAATGCTCAATTGTAAGCAAATCCATCAATTAAGGGTTCTAAAATGTTAGAAAACCATTTCTAGAACACTATTAAATAATCCGTTTGCTTGCCTATTTTCCCAGGACTTTCATAGGAGGTATGATAATGAGTGCCTTAATTCTGGTTATCACTTGCGTGGGTGGGTTACTGATGTATGCAAAATACCATGATTGTGATCCATTGGTGAGTGGCCAGGTGACCTCAAGAGATCAGGTATGGAGATCATATCACATCTCAGTAAATGTTACAATTTGCGCAACAGTAACAACATCCAGTTTACGAAACACAGACGTTATAACATTACAGATCATGGCTTTGTTCGCAATAGAGACACTGGCATTTTTGGAGGGACTACCAGGAGTATTTATCGCCGCCATTTTGTGTGCGACATTGAGGTAGTCTTGGGATAAAATGCGGTATAGTCCCTGCCCCATTGGTGTACATAACCTAAACTCATCTAACAATGTAAAGTCTGATTTAGCTGCCCCTAACCACCAGGCAATCACTGCCAGCTGGCGAGCCATTAGGAAAAGCCACTTTCTTAAAGTGCATATGCTCGAACAGGGACTATACCGAAGTGCATTTGCAATGCTGATGTGCTAGCTGCCAGATAGACTATCATACAACTGGCATTGTCTTATTTTATTGATTTACTAAAACATAGCTCACTATCCTCGCATTTAAACTCGCTTTCGACCATGGCCATGGTGGACTGCATCAAGCCTTGCTACCCTAATTTATCCAAAGCTACAGAATTGAAATTATCCAAAATAGTTGGTAAGATTCTGAGTATATCATATGGTTGTACCTCTCTTTACGGCCTAATCAATAATAACAAATTCTTGTACATATATTTAAGCTGGTGCATACGGAATTTTATGCATTGCCCTCGTCCTAGTTGTTCAAAACGTTGGGGGTCTTATTAGAGTAAGCTTACATGTGTTTTGGTGCATGTTATAGAGATATCTAGAGATGTGTAGTCAATTAAAATTTATATGACACTGATTTGATTGCAAGCATTGAAGGTCTGTATGGTTTTCATAGCTTGTTTTTAACATCAACGGCGTCATCGGAGGTCCAATTTTCGCCCTATTTGTTATGGGCATGGCCCTACCATGGGTGAACAATTGGGTATGTTTCCTTCTGAAGTTCGATTATTTATTTACATGTAGAAAATACAAATAATTCTACACTGACTGCATTTACAGGGTGCCATCTCGGGGTTTCTGGCAGGACTTTTGCTAACCGGGTGGGCCAGTATTGGAAATCTGGTGCTAAACCCCAAATTGCCACACGCCCCTTTTGGCACCAGTGGCTGCAACATATCCACTGAAATGTCACTTGCCAACCACTCAGAAATTTCGGAACAATACAGCGCACTCATTTCGGCAAAGGATATATCAGAAGCCATGTACGTTTCCACATTTCCACATTCCTGAAATCTTGATTTTTTCTTGACAAAACATGCACACTAAAGCTTTAATTAATACAGACCTAGGACTGATGTCCTTGCCCTGTATGCCATGCTGCCCATTTGGTATGCCAGTTGGAGCTGTGCCATTGGACTGGTGGTATCTGTCATCATCAGCATCCTGACAGGTATACCGTTATGTGCAAGAGTCTCCTTCAAGTAATTTGAAATGCTTTCTACTGTTCGGCAATGGTCATTTCATCTTGAAAGTGATATCTGTATTCAATTTATCATGATGGTATTGATACCGTCTTCAGGACCACTGAATCCAGAGAAAGTTGATCCCAAACTGATATTTCCATTGACCCAAAACGTCTGTGGACGACTACCAAAGAAATGGCAAAGGTTTCTGGGATATGGCCCAGAAAAATGTGCTCAATCAACGGAGGTTAGAAATGCACTACCTTGCAATCAATGCAAGAAGATGAAACGTGACGTTTTTCATTTTCATTTATAGACCACAGAGAACTCCCAAAAAGAAGATCAACAGAACGAGACACCACTAATGGCCGAAGCTCATTTATAAGATACAAATGCCAACAGTCTTAGTGAACCAAAGAAACACAACACCTTGGCATCACAATAATATAAGAAATGAATTGATAAACATTTATCATTCATTAGTATTTCATAAAACGTTGAACATTTTGATACTGTATGTAAACATCGTCACTTTTTGTAACCATACTTTTTTTATAATAAAAACTAAGATTTTTGTCGAAAACTAAGGACACTAAGGTCTGGTAAAAAACTAAGGACACCTTTGACCAATAATATATTTTTGTGTTTTGCTACGGTATTTGCCCTGCCCCAGCATAGACACCATAAGAAAAGTGAGCTTTTCCTCACGATTCGCAGGCTGGCAGTGATTGCCTGGCAGTTAGGGGCAGCTGCATAAACATTACAGTGCTAGGTTAGTTAAGGTTATGTTGGGTGAAACAAGAAAACAAAAAATGAAAAGAATAACTTCTGACACTTAACAATTTTGCATTTGACATTAAACAATTAAGAACTATATACATATTGTGTGCACATTTGGAGCAGTATACATGTATTACGGTATATGCCCTGCTGCAGCATGTATTACGGTATATGCCCTGCTGCAGCATGTATTACGGTATATGCCCTGCTCCTAACAGTTCGCAGATTGGCACTGATTGACTGATGGTTAGGGGCAGTTAAATAAAATATTACATTGTTACGCTAGATATGGTTATGTTAGGTGAGACGATGAACAACAAAAAATATTCCTAAATTTTCTGGACATACAAGTACGACTTCTTGATTTTCATAGACGTCAGTCAGTGCATTTTCTCCAAATACCAGTCTTTGAATCTTTGAAAAGAATTAAAGTCCACCAGACCACTCTTCTTTCGTTTTGTGTCCATGAACCATGGTACAAAGATTTACCAGATTAATACAGATTTTCTTGAATGTACCAAAAAAGGGTTACATCGGCAACTTCCTGTATGTACAATCGAGTGCCATTGTTCCAGATAATCCCAGGCTGAAGAAGATTAAGCAAAATGTTTACATCGATTCAAATATCTGCTCTTGGCTTTCATTAGATTTGAATGATAAAAAGTGTAAAGTTAGTGTTGTGAGAACTAGTTGAAAAGATGGAGTCTACACCGACCAGGCTGGGGACCTGGGACTACGTGACCTTTATCGTGCTGATCATCTTGGCCTCGTGCATAGCCGTCTACCACATTTTCACAGCCAGGAAATCCAAAAACATCAAAGATTTCTTGGTGAAAAGCAGCGATTTGGGAGTTTTCCCTCTAATTCTGTCCACAGCAGCCACCAACATGTCGGCCATTGGCCTTTTGGGATTCCCCACTGAGACCTACAACAATGGCATCAACTTCTTGATGGTTTGCCTCAGCTATTTCCTCTCTGTGCCCTTGGGTCTTTTCTTCTATCTGCCCGTTTTTTATAATTTGGGAATCAGCAGCATCTTCCAGGTAAAACTTCGAACCATAACCAACCATTAAACAGGGTGTCTACTATACTTGGTATTGGAAATGCTATGACTTTCAATGACTTTTTCATGAACGCAAGAAATGTTCAATGCCTATTAATTAGAATGTAGGGTCGTTGGAGGTTTATGACATCACTCAAGTTTTTATTTTGGAAATCACCTAAAGGCAAAATTCCATGATACTAACGTAAATTTCATGAATTCCATGAAATGAATTTCATTCCATGACTTTTCCAAGACATCCATGTCTCATGACCACGGTAGACACCCTGTATAAAGGGTAACATTGCTTTGCTGTAATTTGGATGTTAGTTTTAAATTGTCACATTTTAGTTGCTAAAACCTCCGATGATTACGTAGGAGGTTTTCCAAACTCCCATCTAGTTCACTGAGCTATTACAACATCAAGAAAATTTCCAAACTTTATTTTTGACTTTAATTAAATATACTTAAAATAAATTTTCTTCAAAACATGTTTGTTGTAATGTTTATTCCAGTTTATAGAATGGTGTTCATGTAAATGTTTGATTCTTTCAGTATTAACTGTTTAGTTGCAAATTTAAAGTTGTTTATCATTATAAAATGGATTATAACATTGATATTCAAGATATTCGTTTTCGGGAATTTTTTCTCCCATTTTCTGAAATCCACCTTTGTTTTCAGTACCTGGAATTTCGGTTCAGTAGGGGAACTCGCCTATGTGCATCAATAATAATTAACATGCAACTGGTAGGCTTCGAATATCAGTTATAAGTCTAAGATACAGTGGTGATAAACTAAATTCGAAACATTAAAGACAATTATTTCATTAGGTACTATTCACTTCATGTACTATGTATGCTCCGGCCCTCGCCCTTAATCAAGGTATTTTCATATTGGTTTTCCCGCTTTAATTCGAAGCCGAATTGTGAAATCGTGCCAAAAATTATATAAAAATACTAGTTAAATAAAAATATTTGGATACCATTCCAGCTAGTGCTAATCTTTGAAAACGCTTACTCATTGTTTAAAAAATCTGTAAACAAGTTAAGCTTGAATCAAAAACTGCAAATGCACCATTTCAAATTTGCGGAAATTTAAGTGATTAATATATTCAAAGCTAATTGTTTGTATTTATTTATAGTAACTGGCCTTCACCTTTGGGCATCAGTAGCATCGATTGGAATAATTTGCATTATTTATACCTCGCTGGTAATAACCAAAATAAATATGTTGCAGAACAGTGTTTGCAAGCGTTACAATTGCGAATCCAAAATGTACATGTAGTAGTGTACTTCGGAATAGTCCCTGATCCAGCATAGACCCTACAGGGAAGTTGGCTTCTCCTAACGGTTCGTAGGCTGGTAGTAATTGCCTGGCGGTTAGGGGGAGCACAAAAACTATAGAAACTAAAAAAGGACGTATTTCGACTGCTAGGACAGATGTCAACATCACAAGTAGAGTGAAAATACTAATATTATGTGGACATTTGGAGCAGGGACTATACTAACGTACTGTGTACATCCAAATATTATGTTATGAGGTTTTGAAGCCTTTTTGGAAGTCAAAAGAATATTTTAGGGAGGAATCAAAGCAGTGGTTTGGGCAGACGTCACCCAATATCTGGTCATGACAGTGGTGGTCCTGATCATTCTTGTCAAAGGAACTTCCGATCTTGGAGGAATCGAAGAAGTTTGGCGAATTTGCACAGAAGGAGAACGTACCCAATTTTTCATGTGAGTTAAGGAACTATTACGATTGCTGGTGTTGTTCTATTCTGAATTTCATCTTTAGCAGTGCTAATACATGTAGTTTCTATTCTGTTTTGCACCAAAATAGCTTTGAAAGCAGCCCACATTCCACCTACTCATTCTGGTCTCTGATGATTGGAGGGGGCTTTCATTTCTTGGGCATGTTCACAACCAATCAATTGCTTGTGCAAAGGTATCTTAGCAATCGAACCCTGAAGAACGCCAAAATGTAAGTTTCAATATCCACCAGAATACGTCTTCCATGCCAACATCACCATGATTTTCATTCTATTAATTGAAACTAGTTCTTTTTTTGGAGGTGCAATCATGATTGCTTTCATCGTGGCAGTTGCTGGGACAGGAGGCCTGATCATGTACGCACGCTACCACGACTGTGACCCATTGATCAATGGTCAAGTGACTTCAAGAGATCAGGCATGAATATCATTTTCCGTCTAATCCTTCGTAGAAATAGCCTCTTAACGGGCAGTTCCCCTCCCACCCCTGCCATGTTAAAAAATTGAAAAATTGTATACATGACATCTCCGCGAATAATGAATAAATCGTCGTGATAATAATTTTGCTTGATAGTCTGGTTACTTCTGGAGGCGACAATTC
>JAQGAF010001031.1:0-36420 GCA_034687865.1 Kryphioiulus occultus | reverse complement strand
GGAAATTCAGCTAACAGAAGCAGAAGATTATCACAACTATTTCCGGATGAGTGAGGCAACATTTAACAAACTTCTCGGGATCCCATAGCTCTGGTAGAGTTTCATACATTTCAATGAAATCTCTCAGCAATTCTCGTGAATGTGGTGTTGAATCCAGCAATTCTAAATCCACTGTCATCGGAGCTTGTTGGGAACGTGTGTCTTCCATGGCTGTTGAGATAGTGTTAATAATGTAAAAGGCAGTGATAGAGACGCACCAGCTCCCTATTGGCCCATTTTGGGGCCCTCCGTTGGAAGGGAGTAAAACCTATCAGATCAGATCAGTATTTATCCAAAAATCCGGATATTCGTCAGTATCGAACATCAGTACATCAGTATTAACCTTACACGATCAGTATTACTGTCCATATTTGCCGAAACTGACAGTAATAATGAACGTGTAGGGGCCGCTTGACGGTTTTATAAAAAGTGACCTAAAATCCATCATTGGTGATCCAGTTTTGCAAAAAAAAATTCTATGGCGTTGTTTTTATTTTCTGTTCATTATGATTTTCATGGGCTAAAATTCACCCTTTAGATCTAATTTCCAGAACTTTCGAAAAAAAATTGGTTAATGACAGCCATCATTTTTTCTTTTTTTGTGTCGTTTTATTGTTCCGTTGATTGGGTTACACAATTCGGCCATGATTATTTCGAAGGAAAATTCATTCAAATTAATGTGCATGTATGGCTACTTTATTCCTTTGTCTCGGCTGTCTCAATTCGAGCTCGTAATTAATTTGCTAACTTTCAGCCTTTTGAATACTTCGAACCCTGATGAATCGGGCGGAACAAGCAGTCAACGTAATCCCCCTTGACCTAACCCATTCTAACCAAACAACCAAACCCAACCATTGTCTAATACAGTAAGTCAATCTTGAGGTCTTGGCCACCAAGTCAAATCCCCATCTGTAGAATAATTCAAAATGAGCCAACTTTACTAGTTTTATTATTCCATTTATTGGTTTACACTGTTCGGCCATGATTATTTCGAAGGAAAACCGGAAAATTCATCAAAATTAACGTGCATGTCTGGTTACTTTATTCCCTTGTCTGTCAGCTCGAGCTCGTAATTAATTTGAACACTTCGAACCCTAATGAATCTCCCTTGACCTTACCCATTCTAACCAAACAACCAGTCAACGTAACCCCACTTGACCCTCGACCTAACTTATTCTAACCAAAGAACCATACCCAACCATTGTCTAATACAGTACGTCGATCTTGAGGTCTTGGCCTTCAAGACAAGTCCCCATATTGTAAATTCGGTTACCCTATAGATTCATCATTACAGTAATGATGAATCTATACTGACACTTGAGCTCGAACCAAGAATAATAAAACCCAGCACACGCATTAATTTTAACGAAACTTACTTTCGAATATTTTGGGGTGCTCGTCCCCCTATCATCACTAAACGCTCACAGAGGGCCACCAACGTCCACTGTCCCACAAGTTTCAAATTCAAATCCACGCTACTGTGGAACAAAGGGTGGCAGTGGGATTTTTCGCCTCTGACGTCATCTGGCCCATCGGTTGGCAGGAGACCATTGGCCCAGTTCGAAATGGGAACGCGGTGTTGTTCCAAGGTGAATCCCTGGTAAGTGGGCCATCCTCGCTCGTATCTGTGTTGCCAGCGTGCGAATCAGGGTCGACTGTTAGGCAGCCAAGGCCAGAGTCGAGCGTTCAAGGCCAATATCGAGCGAATTCAGGTGGAGTTGGGAGCTGGCCTTCGAGCCTCTCTCGAATCAGAACCCTGCCTGGATGGGCTTGGCAATGACCTACATGCCGGGGACCCTCCGCAGTGGACCCTTCCCAGGACAACCTCGGGACTAGACCCCGTCGATTATCCCTCTCTGAGGGGTGCGCGGAGCCCTAACCCCGCAACCGACAATGAACCGACCTGCGTGGAGACCCAGGCTGCTCGTTTACTGCTTTTAATGTCAAGGGGAAACTAACGAGGTTGGGGAACCTTAGGTAGGTTAGGTTGGCCCCTACGAGGGGGTCCACGGACTGGGGAGGATTCAATGGACTGACCCGAACTAAGTGGGGCGTTGGAGGACAAGGTCGGGATGGCGGGGTCTGTGGCACGGCCTGATTAAGGTTTCTTATCTGAATGTACATGTAGATGGTAACCAGTGTAATGTAGATAGCAATAATGGCATTGCTGGCAGTGATTGCCCGCATTTAGGGGCGGAAAATTGGGAAGTGTTATCCACTGAAGCGCGTCAACAGGTCGCTGCCATACACTGTATAAGTTTTGCCGTGTGACAGTTTGCCCAATACGCAAATATCTAACCCTATTCTGTGGCGATTAAAGAGCTGGAACGGATACTAAAATTCAGCCAAAAATATGCGAAAATCGAAAGTTAAATCCGGTACAATTCGTGGCGCTGTGATCGCTATCGATGTTAGAGGGACGTTCAAGTATTATGTCAAATGATGACTTCGTCATTGCTGTTTTTGTATAAAATTTTGCAGCAAATTTCGTCTACGGCGTTGTTTTCATATTTTCATTATCGCTTTTATGGGCAAAACCTGGGTTAACACTATATTACAAAACATTCCCATATAACTAGTTTTGCACCCTATAACGCCATGTATTGCACATTGTAAAAGCCAGGGCTTAATATACAACAAAACGTTATATAGCAAAGTTGTACAATTTGTTTCAAAATGAGAAGGAAAAAAGTAATGTAACATGTTTTAAAACGAGAAGGAAAAATGTTATGTAACATGTTTCAAAACGAGAAGGAAAAATGTTATGTAACATGTTTCAAAACGAGAAGGAAAAATGTTGTGTAACATGTTTCAAAATGAAAACGAAAATGTTTTGAAGATCGTTTCTCGTGATATACATGTACCAGCTAGGTTATGTAATCCATCATGTGTCGGATAAGATCAAAGGACTTTGTAAAACTTTGTTGTATAATACTCAAGACACACCGAAGAAAAAACGCGATAATTAGAAACCGTGGTTACGCAGAGGGCGACACCTACATATGAGAAATATGCATACATGTATGTAATCTGGTTTTCCATTACCAAGTGGGAAACGTACGACCGTTACCCAGTTTCTAAAACTAGATTTTAGTTCGGTGTGTCTTGAGTATTACGCTCGATTACGTGGGTAATCTTTGTTCATCGCTGCTGAGATGTTATAAATAACATTTTTTCTTCTCATTTTGAAACTTTATTACGTAAAATTCCTATTAGAAAAATTGTACCAGATTTTTAACGTAAATTGATCATTGCCGGCATAGCAAAAAAAATGTTACATAACATTATGTTAAATAACATTTTTCTTTTCAATTTCAAACAATATTCTATAACTTATGCAGTATAAAGCGTTTTATTATATAGTGTAAACCCAGCTTTAAATTCGTCATTCTGATCAAATTTTTTATAAAATGGAAAAACGCTGACGACAAATGACCATTAGTCCGAATTTATAATCTAATTAGAACATTTTTTTCATCAATGATAGACAGACCCCCTCCCTTACATGTGATGAGGGTTTTGATAAAGATGACTAAAATGTGATTTAACATTTTGGATTTAGATCCAATGATTCCAGGATCTAAAATTAAATTAGTGAATAAAACTGATAGCTAAGCGCTAAAGAATACTGACTAATACTCTAAAATGTAAAAACATCCTCGGCAATTGCATTTACATGTACAGTGTATGAAAACATATTGGGCAATGTAATGATCTTGAATGTGTGCTTAGGGTCAGGCAAAATCAGCATGTGGTCAGCGCCACCTCGCGATGGTTTTGATATCGTTTGACAGCAGCAATTATTGGGGCGATGCCGCCCCCACAAAAATGGCTGCTTTTTCGTAGTAATCGGATCCGTTTATCGTTTACAAATTTCTTATTAATTCTCGTCATTTGAAGAGGTTAGACCATTTCGTTTACGTTTGTTTTTGAAATGCATTTACTATGAAACATGTCCGTGTAACTAGTAAGGTAGGGGTGAGGAAAATGGCCTAGAACCGGTTAATTCCAGTTAGGCCTAGTGTACAAAATCTTCCGTATCACACCTGGCCCGTCATAAACCTCCTAAAAATGGATCAGTTAGCCGCAATACAGAACAAATTAGCCATTGGCGAAAAAGTATGCGCAATATCCTTCCAAGGTGCATTATTTAAGCCAGCAATGTGTCGTTTTGATGTTGTGAATTTCTTAGTAAAATTTTCCTCATTTCATAATTGCATGATTGAAATGTTCCCTCCCCAATCTCAATGCTTCAGAATCCTAAATAATGCTTTGCACCACATCTATTTCCAAATTGTGATATCGTAGCATTAATTAACCTGCCCTATCTTGAGGTAAATGTGCACGTCATATCCTTAACAACTGTGTAAGTTACTAATGTTGGGTGGGTCCAAGACTGGGTCCGATGTAATCGATTGCTTTCAATTGTGGAAAAACGAGGCGAATATGGGTAAGCGTTTCATGCACTAACACCAAATAATAGTAACTGTGACGCTAATGCAGTTGCCAAAGTGTTCAATGGGTTTCGTATTCGTGTTTTAGGTTGCTGATCATCAACTACCAACTATCGGAAAACAATGCTGGCATCGTGAAAATTGAAAAAGTCATCCCTGTCAATGAGAGCTTTAAACTGTTGATTGGTAAGACCACGTAATTGTTATCATTAAATATGGAATAACGCAATACGCGTTGATGGTTTGATAACCAGTGGGTTCTTCCATTAATTTCACCATTTGATGATGTTTGACAACATGCCTGGTAGGCTACATGTATCATGGGATTGGTTTAACTTGAGATAACTGCTGCTAAGCTGTTTTGATAAGTTACGACATTGTTTTATCAAACCTGGTATTTTGTTATCTAATCAATTAAAATGTATGCAAAAGCATACTGTATTTGTTTACTTTTAAGTGAAAACACGATCTTCCCTGATAGATAGAACTAAAAAAGTTCATATATGTTATATTGTGATAACATAATTTTTTTCAGTTGGCAACTACATGTAGCAATTTTTCGTAGACTTAAAACACATAAATGTAGTCTGTATAGAACATATATATTGTAGGTGTTGGTTTCCTTGTGTACTCATTTGTGGTAGACTAGTGAGGAATACGTTTAGAGTAATACAGAAAGGATTTTGAGATAAACATGTAATTTGCTCGTTTAACATTGGTAGAATTGGCTACTTACTGTGTATACAGTAAAATGTTACCGAGCACCTTTTTCAAAACTAACTTGCAAAATTATGGTTTGTATGGCTTGCAGACTATGCAGAAAGTAAGGTGGAAGGTAAGCATTGCTCGCATGTCATTTTCTCGAGTTCATTCATATCTTATCTATACGATGTCGTATTTTGCAGTTTCCTGTCCCAGTAGATTAGCGTTTTTTGCTGTTTCCATCGTTTGTTTTCAACTTGTGAATGCATATGACTGTTGCTCTGATGATGAAATCTATCTGAATGGATATTATTCTATGTTGTATTTGAAAATTCATTTTTTGTGAAACGAGAGGCAAAGCAATTTTATTTATCAGTATTATCTTGGGAAAACTGTATTTACAATTTAATTAATGTTAGCATTATTTGGGTAAGGCTGTATTTACAATTTAGTAGATGTTTGGACTTTGTTTTTTACAGGTGATGTTTATCTGAAGATATCTTATGACACTTCCAAGCTAATATTTGAACTACAAGCTGGCCCAAAAACTGACAGTTTTCTCACTGAACTAAGAAAAGCATATGATGGTATGTCCAACTAGCATCTCTTTTGTGAGAACTTCACTGTAACTATATTAATTCATTCATGTTCTACTTCCATTAGCTTTTGATAGAAAGCCGGATTCCACTTCAGAATTTCAGTGGTTGAAGAAATATTTTACAATGAGCAACCACGCTACAAATGATAATCTCTCCCCAACAGCTGTTGATATGTTTGACCCGTTATTTAGGAGCGCTCCTTCTCAGGAATCTGGTAAGTGTACTTCACATAATATAGCTTTCTCATCAGTCCAGCCTTACTTATTTGCTATTAATATTCTTCTGTGTGATTTTGTGTAGTTAAACTCGGGTTTGATGACGATTTTGTCATAAGTACTGTTTCAATAGCATCAAAGACGGACGTTGAGGATTCTCGTAAGAGGTATGAATGGACTGTTTTGATACAAGTTGAAAATAATGAAAGTCAAGTAAGACTCGATGGCATGATGTCTTAGATGGGTCCGACAATTCATAATGTAAAAGCTTATGCTTTCTCTTTCAGATCAAATGAAGACCTTACTCATGATTCACTCAATTCTATACCCCGTGAGTCAATTGCTGTTGGGGCGACACATTTGGCAGCAAGAGAAAGTATTGTTTGGCTGCAGATGAATACAAGGAAAAAGGAATACACACACACTACAAATTTCAGGTATATTGAACAGAACCATTCTTTATGTGGGATTTTATTTTTTCCTTAAACTGTCTCATTTTTGCACTAGAATTTTTGTTGGCACTTGGAATGTCAATGGCAAGCCACCCACAGTTTCACTCGCTAATTGGTTAGCCTGTGATGCCGATCCACCCGACATATATGCAGTAGGATTTCAAGAATTGGATCTTAGTAAAGAAGCTTTTGTTTTTACCGACAGTCCTCGGGAAAGTGAATGGCTCACAGCTGTGCAAAATGCACTTCACCCTAATGCTGAATACAAGCTGGTAAATTGGCAAGTATTTAAACTTGGCTATCTTCAGAAAGTTTCAAGCGTTACAATTATGGTTTGGTTTTTGCATATATTTTACAGATTAAATTAGTACGACTTGTGGGCATGATGTTAATAGTATTTGTGCAAAAGAAGCTTTTCGAAAATATTTCCAATGTGGCGACAGAAACAGTAGGAACTGGCTTAATGGGGAAATTGGTAAGTGTAATTTAATTTTAGTGTACCAACTTGTGCATTTTGATTCAATTTTGCAAAATTCAAAACTTTGCATACATTCATTAGGGAAATAAAGGCGGCGTCGCCATTAGATTTGAATTTCACAACACAACAATGTGTTTTGTGAATTCCCACTTGGCTGCTCACCCAGAAGAGTACGAACGAAGGAACCAAGATTACGCCGACATATGCAGTCGAATGGCATTCCATTTACCTCAGTTTGAGGGACCAAAACCTATTAAGGATCATGAGTATGTGTTTGCATTGCATTTTCTATTGAATCGTGCCGTTTGCTTCATAATTAATTAGGCGTTTTATTTTTGATAAGTCAAATTTACTGGCTGGGAGATCTTAACTACCGGATAAACGAACTCAGTGCAACCGATGTGAAAGATAGATTAAATCTTAATCAGTATAATGCCATTTTTGAACACGATCAAGTATTTATCATTCAATAGTCATTAACTGTTTATTAGGCCATGCAAAATTGTATTGAAGTAATTGAAATTATTTTTTGCAAGCTTAAACTTCAACAATCATCAAAGAAAGCTTTTCAAGATTACGAGGAAGGCACCATTATGTTTCATCCTACCTACAAATATAATTTAATGTCTGATGACTGGGATATGGGGTAAGTCCATTGGTCATTCGAATTCTGAAAAACCCGTTCTAACTAGATCTTTTTTTTAAATTTTTTTGTTCTAGGATTAAAGTGATTTTAATCTTAGTTTTAATGTGATTCAAACTGTTGTTACAGAATCTTTTTTTTTTGCTAGGCGCTGTCCAGCATGGTGTGATAGAATTTTATGGAAAGGGATAAACATTAAACAAAAGCTTTATCGTAGTCATCGGTCGCTTCAAATCAGCGATCACAAACCTGTTAGTGCCATATTTGAATCTGGTGTAAGTAGCCCATTTGTCTTTTTTCAATGTTGTTCATAATTAAGTGTAACTTTTGTGAATCTATAAGTGTAATTGTTCAAGATTAAATGATTTCACCGATGGTTGCAGGTGATGGTTATTGATGTTCCAAAGCATCGCCAAGTGTACGAAGAAGTTATGAAGCAACTGGATAAATTGGAAAATGAATTCTTGCCTCAAGTGACTGTTGATAACATGGACATCAATTTTGGAATTGTGAAGTTTGTCGAACCGCTCACGAGTTACCTGACAATTGCTAATACGGGCCAGGCAAGATATTTTTCTACGTGTGCTGCAATGCAGGTTGAAAATTATGACTAAATTCAACTATTTTTTCTATAACTAGGTTCCTGTCCGATTTGAATTCATCAAGAAACCTAATGAAACGAGCTATTGTAAAGAATGGTTAACCATCAAACCCTATTGTTCGTATATCATGCCAGGTAAATTTGATTTGCGAAACAGTATCCATGTATGAGTTTATGAATGTTTGTTTTGGTATGTTATATTGATGGCTCGACCCTTGGCTAAAAAGTGCAATCCTCAATCTTTACCTGCCGGTGTTGAATTTGCAATTTTCCTTGATTGGGATATTTTTTCACTCTAGCTAAATTAATATTCATTTTCCAGGTTGTTCAACTGTTGCTGTATCTGGGTGATCAATAGTATTTGATTTGTTTTAAAATGATAATCAAACTTTGTCAATATTATGTATATTCAGGGGAGAAATGTGATGTTGAATTGGAAGTTTATGTGGACAAACGGACAGCTTATCGTCTTAATAAGCAGCGAGATACAATAAACGACATCCTGGTACTACATCTGGAGGGTGGCAAGGATTTCTTCATATCCTTTTTGCACGTTGTTTGCCGGTAATTCGCCTCGTTTTATAAAACTGATGTTCCCTTAATTCAAGCCATCACATTACAATTCATGGCAAATACCAGCCAACCTCATTTGGGATGTCATTGGAAACACTAGTTTATATTAGACAACCGATCTGTGAGATTTCTGCCGCAGAACTTGCCAAATTAGTGAGTACTGCATACAAAATGTTAGGCATATTGCTAAGGTGCAGCATTTCATTTCAACGTTTCTTTAGGATACTGATATCAAGGTGATTCCATCTGACTGCAATGATGGGGAGCCTTACGATATTCCTAAAGAAATCTGGCTTCTTGTGGATCATCTTTCAAGACAGGCAATGGACCAGGTAAGCTTCTTTGCAATACTCGTGTTTGATTGTGAAATATTGTAGAAAAATTACATTTCTGGTCTACGTTTCCTGCTTTCTAGGATCAGTTATTTGAACAGCCTGGCTTGCAGAAAGAAATTTGGCAAATTCGTGATTGTTTGGACAATATCATGCCTACCTCAATTCGTATCCTTTCTTAAGTTTGGATTTTGAAATTTAGTTGGTTATTATTGGCATATTGTTTACTATTCCTCAATAGTTATTAGCTGGCAGCAATAATTCAATTGCAGAGGCATTACTTCTGTTCTTGGAAGCCTTACCTGAACCTGTCATACCCTATAAATTCTACCAGAAGAGTTTAGATGCATCGCAGAATTTTACTCTTTGCCAACAGGTAGGTAGTTCATAGTTCAGAATTTTATTTTTGAGTTCTGTTGATCTGATTTAATGTAGTGAAATGTAGATGATGTCCTTATGTAAATAACGTCACACCTCAGTAATTTAAAACAGGTTCTTCCTTTATTCATATACACGGAGTTGCTGTTGTCACCATTCATGAGCGTAATATTTATAGTGAAACCCTACTATTAGTTTTTTTTTTTAAATTTATGAACTTAAATGTCTTAAACTTAAATTTGGCTAAACTTAACGAGCATTTGCTTTGTTTAACCAAACCTAACAAATACAGTATTAATAAGTGATATGATGTTGATTTCAGGTTGTGAGGTTACTACCACCAGTTCATCAAAATGTGTTTAAGTATCTGATGGCTTTCCTAAAGGCTCTACTTTTCCACTCGGAATCCAACAGATTGGATGCAAAGTCATTATGTGAGTACCACTCAGTTTATTTTTTGATAAGTTTTAAAATCAATTTTCAATTTCTGCCTTGCACCAGGTTAGGCGTGTCATGTTTTCCGGTGTTTGACTTTAGTATGTGGCATGTTGCTAAATGCTAGCTTAACCTTAAATAGCTGGTGGTGTTCCTAATCTTTAAAGCTTGCTAATTAAGCAAATGCTTTGGTTTTTGTATATGTAGAATATACTGTACGTGTGCATGATGGCAAAGATGTAGTGGTAATTTTTTTTAATTTTGCAACACTGCGAAGCTTGGAAGTTTATCGTCCAAAGAATTCTTTACTAATGTTGTTTGTATGCGGGCATGCGATAAGCCTGATTTAGGCTACTTGGGGACGACTTCGTGGCTTAGTTCATAATGTCTAGTAGAACAAATTAAGCTGCTCTTAACGTGCCTAGTGGTGTTTGATGCTTTTTGTTTCCTGACGTGGTTTATTTTCCTTAACATAATAGACCTGATAATGGACAATTACCTATTTGCTGTTATTTCGGTAGCAGCAAATTTTCTTGAAATTACACATGTATTGACACCATCTTCAGTTATCAACATCACTGTTCGTGAAGTCCATTGTTCATTTTGGTTCGCACAATATGAAGATGGACCTTATCCAGTGTCATGATGGTAATTGTAATGGCCCGCTTGATTTCTGAAGCAACGACAATAAATAATTGCAATGGTCGACATTGTTGCACTAACTGAAAATGAAGCGAAGCCCCCTTTAACTGTACTTAGTGTGTGGCGTAATGTGCTTATGCTTGGTGCTAGATTAGATGCTTTGATTCGCATGAAGCTCTATTCCAAGAGTTCCGCACTATTGTGCACTAATTTCATTTTGTTCATATTTTAATAACGGTTTACGATGCCATATTCATGTGGATTGCTGTTTAACATTTCTTCGAATTGTTGTAAGCTGTATGCCAAATATTCTGAAATTGTCAATTACTTTGCATAATGTATTACTGCATAATATACAATGGTGAATTTTTCAGTTAAAATAGACTGATATACAATTGTATATTTTTCAGTTAGAATACTGATGCAATTTTTTAACTGTCCTCATGTAATATAAGTAATGCAAATTTTGTTATTCCTTGCTAAAATTGTGATTATTTTTCAACAGCTTCGCTGTTTGGTGGCATACTGCTGCGACCTCTTGAACAAGAGCTTAACACGAAAAAGATTTCACAGACTAATGAACGGAAAAGGGCGAATTTTATTTACCACTTCCTCAACAATGATTCGTTGTAAGATACCAATCAACCAATGTATACAAATTGGTGCATAATACAACATTTTGTGGCGGCAAAGCAGTAAACAGGTACACTTCTGGGTTTTCATGTTTCTGGCAAATCTGAAATAGTCATGGAATGCTGGCTCAAGGAAATTCCTGGAAAAAACCTAATATTTGACAATTACGTAGGGATCTGAATTAGCTTATATATTAAAGGCACAATAAGCTTGATCTAGAACTAGCGAAGTGTTACTGCTACTTTGCGCTGATGGACGTTGAATGGAAACTCACCAATTTCTACAACAAATCTTTCAAAAGATTAGGTAGGGTAAAAATCTGCTCAACTTGCTTTCCAAGTGTGACCCCCCTGAATGTCAGATCTGGAATTGACATTCGCCTTTTCGTGCGAATTTTTCATAGTTTTGTAATTCATTGGAATAAGTGTCCAGGTTTTTAATAAGGGTTCGAGGTACTTAAACTTATTAATTTATTATCACGTATGGAAACCTAAACCGAAGTAATCATTCCTCTAACTTTCACTGAACTTGGAAACTAGATTTTTTTTTTCATGCGATTTATGCTCAATGCCATTTAGTAACTGAACAAATTTTCTAAATAGAATATGTGGCGATTGACCATGTAGTTAGCTGGCCTTGTAGAATGTGCATTATTACGTTGTAAATAGCCAGGGATGCACAGCAGCTCGAGTCCGTCTGTGCGAATATGCAAAGATCTGTGACTTGTTTATATGTAAGTGTAAATATTTAATTTCATACTTGCTCGTCATTACATATCATTTTAACGTAGCATTATCTGTGCAGTGATACAGATATTAGTACAATGTAGACCATTAAACCTAGTAAGGACGGCTAATTTGCAAGCTTAACGTATTTTAATTTTGTTCAACTAGCTCTGTTGGGATTCATTCAATAAGTTCACGATATTGCGTTCCATCTTCAAACTTAAAAGGTTCTCGAAAAGGTTTTGCACATTAGACTTGCTGTTAATTCGTCTGAAATCAAGAAATACGTAATACAAAAAATACTTCAAATGCACCTGATAAAAATGGCAAGCACGACCATTTATAGTATGCTAATTTCCTAGCACCTCACATGATTAGTATTTCCTGTCGCAAAACCTGCGATCACCTGCAATCACATTTACAGAGGTATAGAAACAATTTGTTAATTGAAATCAAATGTTTGTTTTATTCACTTGATATTATAAGGTTAATATCAAGCAATTTTAGGATAATTCAAACTGCAGCAGATTTAGATGCTAGGCACACTGACCATTGACAAAATTAATTCATGAACGGTTTATGGCATTTAAAGTATTAAGGATACAATGCAGCTGTAATTTCCACATAGTATTACTGATTTGATTTATATCATTCTCACTTGGACATTCTAATTCAATTGATAATAAAGCTTATTAATATAATTACGGAGCGTATTTGTGGGAGAAAAACTCTGGGAAACTTATCAAACTGCTTTGGTGCGTACACCTTGGCTTTGCGGAGTAATTGCTCGATGATGATTACGGCATCTGCGGGTTAGTGGTATCTGCTAACCCATGGGCTTAAACAAAGGGCTTTGTGCTGGGCGTCGACGAGTTTTGCTTTAATGAAATTAAGCTATTAGTAGGATTGAAGCGTCCGGACTGCATCGCTTTTTCTATTGCCCCGAGAAAGCATCTTTCCTTGATGAATAAAGTGGATAAGTGAATATTTCTTGTAATTCATTAGATTCCTCGAGGAGGATTCCGGTAATGTGTTCTCTTACCACCTACTGACTATACATTTGAGCTTATGTGTTTAGAAGAGGGATTGTTGAGGCCTTTTCTTGGCCATTATGATGCCAGTGTCTTCTGAAGAGCTGCGAGTTCGTCGGTTAAACGTAATTGTTCTCTCTAGAAAATGACCATTCCATATCATTGGCATCATGGCATTTCAGGGGCTTAATGGTAAACAACGGTAAAAAACGTACCTTGAAATAAGATGGATACAGATGCCCCACTAACAGGATTGAGACTAATGTGGTGTTAAAAATGTTACTGGTTTGGCTACCATACAATACATATGAATGGCTAGATATGGTTGCATATTTAGCCAAATTTCTTAAGGTGATTGTTTCGTCTCGACAAGGTGACTACCAGCCTGGAAAAAACCATGATATCTCAAAGAATGTGATATTCAACCTGGAAAACTCGAATTTTGAATTGAAACCTAGAATTTTTGAATTTCAAAATTGCGTTTTGTGTTTGTTAGTTATAATTCTGAGAAGTCAGCACATAAATGATTGGCCTGATAGTCCTTTCCCTCACCTTTCCTCTAAAATTCAGCATTTCTTGTAGTTTTTCTATAAATTTTGCCTATAGGGCGCCTAATTTAATCTTGCTTTGTGCATTATTGAAGATTTAGTGTAAAAAAATTGAAAGTACTGTCTTTGTTATATTTCTGAAAAAACGTTTTCCAGAGAGTACACCTAAAATCGGTTATTTCTTGTAGTTTTTTCATTACATTTTCATTGTAATTATTTTTATTATTTCCAAAACAACCACATTACACCTAAAATCCATTATATCTGGTAGTTTTCTAAGAATGTTCGTAAAATCTATCATTGGGACACATTTGTTTGGTAATGTTGTCTCTAACCAACCATTTCAGATCTGGTTTTTCAAAAAAGATTTCCTGTGACGTTTCCGTATTATTATTACTAAATATTATAATTTATTTTTAATAAAAGTGTGATGCTCATTTGATTATTGAAATAAAACGTTTGAATTTGGGAAAATTAGAATACGACCCTGTAAAACCTCGAAATGTCAGGGAATTTCGCTTTTTTTTAAATTAGTAGTATCCAGGCTCGATTTCGCTATGCAGCAACGCGAAAATCAATTTATAAAAGGTTGAAGTTAAGTGTATATGATCTACATTGACTGTAATCAGAAATTTTTTGATGAATCAAACTTTTTAAAAACAGTAACATTACATATGCACAATGTTCCTCGTGTATGTGCATTAGCAATGCGTGTTAATATTTAATTTACCACGTACAGGTATTATACTACATGTATTTAGGCATCAGGAGGTACTACTTGAAAGAGTTATCTTCATTACGTCTACTTAGCTTGGATTAAAGCCTTTGCTCTCATCGATTTCCGATGGAATGAAAATAAAATGCGCTGAATTTGCGTTTTATTAGTTTTGTTTTCATTCTCCATTCGCCGCCTGCAGTTTCATTTTCATACGCGGGTTAAAATGTATTAGCGTCAGATGCACACAGCCAGTTTATTTTAATGCTAGTGCAGACATGTCAAAAGCGAGAATTTTTAGTCTTTCTTGGAAGTTATATGCACATGAAGCTGCATACAATTGTTGAAATACACTTGTTTTATTATTTTTTAAACCTTTCTATTAACTTGGTGTTTCATCTGTCCGTAAATTAAGGACCTTCACAAAATCATTATATACAGTCTTATTTTACACGAATCAGGCATGCGCAGATCAACAACAGTTAATTTGGTAATGATTTTAAAACGTTCGAATTTTCACTAATTTGAAATTGTCGCGTAGCACGTGCGAGCGTTGATTCGTTGAATATAATCACGTGCCGATGCGCGAGCTATTGGCGCAGGTGGTAACCATAGCAGCTGTATACAACGTGAGATATTCCATATTGGAGAACGTTTTATTTTGCAAAACAATCGAATTTTTTCAAGATGGCGTAAAATGTTAAATATTGTTTCTCAAGTATTTGCAGGTAATTATCATATTGGCAGTTACATTGCAAGGGTTTATTTTAGCAAAACTGTAATTTTGATGCCCAGCGATGCCCAGCTAGTTATATAGAAATCAAGTTTTTTGGCGTACTTTTTGTCGGGCCCCAAGATCTGAGGTTATGTACGGTGTAAATCGGCGCATAGACTCTGTAGGGACACGTTGTATCGACAAATGAATTAATGCTATAATCGAATAAGCGCAAAAATCAATGATCAGTGATCCATGCGCCTACAGCGGTCGTCAAATGTGCGGAACCATCGTTATGGTGAAGAAAGTCATTTGTGTGTCGAGAATTCATTTGGCAATGGAGTTCTTGCCATTATACACAAGGAAATGCAAAGTAGCTTATTTTTTATAAATAGAAGGTTGGGGGCTTCCAATTATATTAACGATTGGGACCTTTTGGAGTGTATAATCTCTTCCAAATACGGGATATGATGTGAATAAAAAGTAATAATGGTGGGAGCTCAGGTTTCGTAAATAACCTACATGTATATATCCAGTCATGGGGAAACTACTGTATACTTTTGTTTGCTGTGGACTAGTTTGATGCATTCTGGAAAGGTTGATGCATTTTTCGTAATATTTAAAATTTCTTCGCTAATTTTTCTTAGACAAGGCTTTCGAAAACTATTTTGGGCGTGTTTAATTTGCATTTCCCAACACTTTGTTTACTCTGCTAAGTGTTTTATGTAGCGACCATTGAATTGCACATTGTACAGGACCTCAAGCTGCCATTGTAGATTTGTTATAATTGATAAGCAGCCTTATTTGTTAAACTAACATGTTGAAAACATAATTATGCAATATTTTTGTTTGTAACTTATAACTTGTGTATTATAAACTGGTCTGAAAAAGGTTCGGAAATGCTGCAAAGCAGCATGGTTTACATTTGAATTTCAGGGGATGACGAAAAGTTCTTAAACATTCTTATAGGACATTATTATACAGAATAACAATGTCTCGTAGAAGCCATTTCTGGATGAGTGTTATCTCCTATACGATTAATAACAACTCTCCTAAGTTAGCGAAAAGTTTTGTGCTGGTACAATATTTATCTATCCTTTGGCATGTGAGATGTTAATTTGATAACAAAATAACGCTACGTTTTTGCTAAAATTAAGAAATTATCGAAGCATTGTGGTGAAGCCTTCTTACGTCAGTTTGAGGTAACTTGCAGTGATTCCCATTGAAAGGAAATGTTCAAATATTGTATAACGTCATAACTTTTTGGCGATTTTCAAAACTCCTCTCATGTAAACATTTCTTATAATTTCCAGACCCCCCGAATGATGACATCATCATCGAAAATATTTGGAATTAAATGAAAGTTTTCTAAAAAAAGTAATCATAAATGATGAATTTTAGCCCATGAACTCTATCATTCATCTGCGATGCAGTTTTGCACCAAATTTCGATTATGGTTGAAAGCCGTCTTAGTCGAAGTATTTTTCTGCAAAATTGCATCACAGATGAATGATGGATTTTAACCAAATGTTTTATAAAAGCTGTGATGACGCCATAATTTAGCCAATCCTCCTTTCCATTATTTGTCAGCATTTAGCTGACCTCTTCCAAGATGATGACACGTTTTTTGA
The DNA here is from genome assembly GCA_034687865.1 of Kryphioiulus occultus. NCBI lineage: Eukaryota > Metazoa > Arthropoda > Diplopoda > Julida > Julidae > Kryphioiulus > Kryphioiulus occultus. The sequence continues at coordinate 19,879 of JAQGAF010001031.1, read as the reverse complement.
AAATTTGTTTTTTGAAATTGAGCAAATTACTGTACTCTGAATCCTTGTCCCAGATTTATATCGGTTAGCCTTCATCGAGTCTTTGATTCGAATTGAGCTGGGACTTAATTTCTGTCAAATTCTATTCACTTTTCGGTTCATTTATCGAGTCTGCGTACTTTGCCTATCGCCACGCGTTTACGAAGCGCTGTTAAGGCAAAAAAAAGTATGTTGGATGCAAAATTATTTCTCCCCTGTTGAACCTGCCTGTGATTGGCATTTGCGCTTCACACGATGGTGTACCAGCTTACATGGGATTGCGGTCACATCCTCAGTTATCCGCATTAAAACGTTAAAGGGATGTGTTCGGCAGAATTTGAATTTAAACCGAAAACAGTTTTTGCCTATTTTGGATCCCTCGCTGCGTTGACGCTCTACGAAACCAACAATACAGGCCCTAATGCAAGGTGTATTATTGCAGCTGCCTGCTCCTATTGCATCCCAAGTATCAGCGAAGAAGATGTTTTTTTCTAAGATGCGGAGGATGAGTTATGCAAAATTTCCATGAAGTTCATTCAAAATAAGAAATCGATGCCGTGCCCTATAACCACAGCAAATGCCACGGAGAAACTGATATAATGGTCCAGAATATAGAGGCATTTCTTGGACAGCAATTCTTGGAGAATGGTGCATTGGATATTTGCAGGACTTATAGGTTTTCTTCTCGTTTCATAGCATTCATCCCCACCCCTCCTTCTCGCCACATTCCTGGTAATAGATTTCCACGAATCATCGCGTGAATACTCAATCTAGGCCTAATCTGGCCTGTAATTCCCAACGATTTGCAAGATGGAGTTTTGGCCAGCCATTTCCAAGGGCCCCAGAGTTGTGTGCAGCGCTGCAAATGCCAATGATGCAGCGTTTGCCCCCAGGCGTTTTTCACCAACTACCAATAATCTATTACTATAATAGAGGTACTCAGTCGGAAAGCGTGGCCGTTAAGTGGATGGATTTTTGGTCACGTGTGCAAATGCGGCACAATTGGTACCAGAATTTCAGAACTGATGTAATGCAACTTGCAGAAAAGTCGAAAAACTGGGCATAACTTGACATGAGATCCTTTGCTGGGCTGTAAGGCTACTAAATCGTTGTTTATCCAACTTTGCGCAAACCGATACTGTATTTCGGTATAGTCTCTGCTCCAAACGTGTACACTTTATATGTATCTGACTGTTGGCATTGTTGGAATTCTTTAGTTTTTATTTTGTGTACAATTAGCATTGGGGCTATAACAGTGGGCTTCTCCTAACTGCTCGTACGTTTGCAGTGATTGCCTGGTGGTGGGGGCAGCAAAAGGGAGTTATTACATTGTTATACGTGTACGTTAGGTTAGATTGGGTTTTAATTTGAGTGTAACTTTTTTATTTATACTTTGTTGTTCGTCATAATTAACAACTCAATTTTTATAGTTTAGGTGGGAATTCACTATTTTCTTTAGAATAAAATATGCCAAATCACTTAATTTTTTGATGTTCCCAGACTTTTACAACTCCTCATAAGAATGCTAAGTAACTGTTCTATGACGAGAAACTCATGTGAAAATACCCATAGGTTGGAACTAACGATGTTTATTTGGATGCAAATCTAAAATAAAATTTACAACTATATCACCAATGAGACCTTAATACATGTATATGCAGTTAGTCCTCTACATATTCTAGAAATTATTTTGTATTGATAAAATGGGTAAAAATGATTCCCAGGTTGGCACTCGTTGGCAGGAAAGGGATATATCAACTCTACTGATGGACTACCACTTACATTCCTGACATTGTTTTCAGATAAGCAGATGGTTCTACGAAAGGCAGGCGTGATCTTTTAGCAGTTTATCTCCAAATTTATAAATCAGGTTTCCATTATAAAGGAAGTGATTATATCGATCATAAAAGAGGAAGATTTAACTTTTGTGTGTTGATGGCGAGTTCCAGAATACAATCTTCCCAGTGAGGGCTATGGGAGAATTGTTAGCATGGACATTCCTTCCAGTGTTGCTGTCCTAAGCCACTAGAAGCCATTTGAGTGAAGCAAGAACTTGCATTAATTCGGAGCTTTTCTTCCAATTATCCAATATCAAGAGTGGAGATTGTGCTCAGTTTTATTCATCGCCAATTATCTACTACCTTTAGAGTTAATTGTGTCACTGTAACTATCTAACACTATGTAACTTTCCGTTAAAAAAATTATTGATGTCAGTCCTTGAAAAGAGAAAAAAAGATTCCAGCGACCAATAACATCGTTATGTTCACAGCAGGTGTCTAATTGCTTGCAAAACATATTTGTAGGGCAATACTAAGCATCCGATTGGGCTTGGAGTTCCATAAGTGAATTTTATGCAGTTTCGTTTGAAGATTCCCTCTGCCAATTTCAACGTGTCCAATTGGGCAATTTGTTTTTCATAAAGACACACTATAGCACGTCTGCAGTGATGTGGGTCAGCATTGGCACATCTCAAATTTGACCTGGAGTTCAGTAACTTCAGTGACAGAGCTAGCGTTATGGATCCTACCCCATGGCGTTTCTCTTCTGACAGCAAGGGTACTGAGGTGATGGTTTGGGGATTCTGCCTTGAATGGCAGAGCTTTAAGGGGCCGTGCATAAAGAGCATCTAACGTTGGAGGGGGTTAGCAGTTCATGAAACTTGACAATTTTATTATACCAACAACGAGAGAAATGTTCAAAACTTTTAGTAAGTGAATACAACGTAGCATTTATCACAGCGTTAGCTTAGGGCTGTCCTTTGTAAAGGATTTTATAAAAGTGATGAAATTTGCAACAGGTTCATGGAATTTTTGCCTTTGATTTATTCATAAATTAAAAATTTGGGTTAAAATTCATCATTTGTTATCCAGTTGTCATGTCATTGCCGAAGTCATGTCATCACTTCGGTAGAGAATGTTTCTGAAAATCGCTATTTATTGATGAGAAAACTTGAATGGCTCCATATTCTAATAGGCATGGATATTTTTTGAAGTCACGAGAAAGTCATGTAATTTGCGATACCAAACCCAGTAGACGTTCTGAAAACTTGAACGGAACCTTGTTCTAATAGGCATTGAAAATGTTCGAAGTCATGACAAAGTCAGTGAAATGACAGGGAATTTGCAATACCAAATGCATTAGACACCCTGTTGAAGAAGGATTAAGGCTGTTTTGGGAATGAAAAACGCCAAATTGTTAAAGATACGTATTTGTATCTAGGGTTTCCACAACTCCTGTAGATTCTGGACTAAGACGTCAAGGATGGGGAAGGGGTGAGTTGTCCGATTTGGACGAACATGGGTCAGTGGGGGTTTGGGATCAAAGGTCGACTTCTTGATGGACGGCGCTTGCGCACAGCCCCTGGGGTCGTTGAGTGTGCAGGCAGAGATTTAGATGCAAGTCTTGTGATGACGTCAGGACCAGAAGTCTGTGCATGCAGTGGAGAGCAATGCGTTGAAATGGCAGCACCCTTCCCATCTCACTTCATATCCGTTGTTGTCGACGGTCGATAAAGACCCTAGTCGCAGTTGCTCGCCAGCATTTGGCGGCAGAGATGCAGTTTGGCAGCGCAGCAGTTTCGCTCTTCAACCACCAACAAACACGTGTTCATCAACGTCTTCTACAGTCTGCTTTTCTGGCAGTTTCTTCGTTGCAGTGATCACGAGTCTCGAACCTTGACCTTTGTCCATCGCTGCTTGTAAATACATTTCCGATGGGCAACGAGCCTCGTTGGCCGAGAAAGCCCGAAGATCGCGAACAGGAACCGGAAGTGGGATCCGGGCATGTAGCTTCGAACGCTGGTAACAGACGTGCTTTATGAACACACGTGTGATTACGGTCAATCGTTGATCGGGATTTACTACGAGGTAATAGCCGGAGGATAATCCGATGAGCGACATAGGTTTTCGGGAGTTTGGATCGTCTGCCGACCACTGTCCAGCTATTAGCGACCATCAGATAAGACCGGCCTGTGGGGATTTGGTGCTACTTAGATCGTTTATTACTACTAGGGATTAATGGACTTCCTCCAGATGGATGGATAAGTGCGCAATGGCGAAAAATGCAGGTCAACGCGGTGAACTGCGCTAAGAAAAACACCAGTACTGTTTTCCCGTTTTTTGCCCCCTTGACCACTGCTCAGGATTAAGCGAGTGTTGACTCGAACCGCGGACAGCATCGCTGTTTGTTCTGCACTTCTCAGTTCTGCATCATGACAATGTTGGAAGTTGCGTGATTAACACTCGAGCAATCGGTACGCACAACTACTTGGGGATATTTGTTTCGGGAATTTCACGTTTGGTAAGTCGACATGATTTTGTTCAGAACAGCCAAATACTGTACTTGACTACTTGTATATGCAACTGCACATAGGGAATAGCAGCACCCTCTCATACTGGACCTCTTGGACCACACTTGACCCTCCCAACCTGTATAAGCTTCTTAAGTTTTCACTAATAATCTACCCAAATTCCAACTCAACATGAAACCACAAGGGGGCGTTCATATATTATGCCATGACATTGTCAACATTTTATTGCAAGGTGTTTGCCGGTCATAGAAATCATGGAAAAGACATGAAATTTACATTAGGGTCATGGTTTTCATCTTTTTTACTAATTGCCCCAAAGTCAAACCCAACATGAAACCGTATAATGGCGGAAGTTCAAATGTTATGCTGTCACATTGCCAACATAGTATTGCAGGGTGTCTACTGGTCATGGAAATCATGGAAAAGTCACTAAATGTACTTTAGAATCATGGTTTTTATGTTTTTACTAATTTACCCGAAGTCAAACCCAACATGAAACCACATGGGAGCGTTCAAATATTATGTCATCACATCGTCAGCATATCATTACAGTGTTTCTACCGGTCATGGAATTCATGGAATGAAATGAAATTTAGGAATTCATGCAACATGTACATGTACAGTACAATTCAGTGATCTGCTTTTGACATTGTGCACATGTCATCTTTTTCCTATAACAGCTAGTATTTAAACGTGACGCAGGACTGAAAATACTCTTAAGGGAAACAATATCCATGGTTTTTCTTTCGTTCAAATCTATCATTTGTTAATAAGAACTTGGTATTGAAGCTGTTTTGTACCTTCAAATTCCTCACTGTTACAAATGTCTAGCCATCCCTAAGTACCTGACATGGTGAATCTAAGTCACACTATGTCAGGAATTAAAGTATGATGATTAGCATAAATCTTTTGAAAGTGCCTAAGGGTTTTTAGGTGCCATGAACTTAATTGGGTTGTCACAATGTGGTTTAACATCAAGCAAACAAAGCATTCGAGCTTGAGCATGTACATGTAGCTAAGATGCTGAAATGTTAATCCACCTTCTTCAAAATGCAGGGGGGTCTTTTTGAGTATTTTTCATAATTAAGTCGAGACTGGAATAAACATTTAGGTCTCACAATGACTTGATTAAAACACTTGCATAAGGCTAATATAATTGTTCCATGATAATGTCGCATCTGGCATTTAGAAATCTTCAGCCAGTCTGAAGTAATGTACATTTTTCATCCTGAAGTTTATTAATATCTTAGCTGTATGATCAATCAATGATTTCATAAATTAAACGCCCCCTTCCCATGTGTATTAAAACAATTTTTTATGATAGCATATTTCTGAGTTCTTAATTACATGTACTGTTACAGGAAACAATAGTACGAAAACGTTATTTTCGAGACGTTAAGCAATTACACAAAAAGCACCCATGAAACAACATCGAAATTGATGCTTGCTTTCTTAAAGGTTGGTTTCGCAGCGCATGCGCAGTTAACGTTTTCATAAATTATAATTTTTTTACGTTCGATTTGAAATATTTTACTGCAACGGAGTTAAAATATTCTGTCTCAAATTCTAACTTGGGAAAACCTCTATGAATTTTGGTTTAGTTAGAAAATCGATTTACTTAAAATTGCACAGAGTTCCACCAGGCCTGGAAAATCTGGAAGAGTCTGGGAAATTGAAACTGCCTGAAAAAATCTGGAAAATTGAAAGGGCCTGGAAACGTCAGGGGAAATTCATTTACTTTTAAAAAGTTAGTGAAATTCAACAAATAACAAATTTTGCAGAGCTAGCTATTGGCTAGCACAAAAATGAAGAGGTGAAAAGCAATTCTGTAAAAGAAATTTAGAAAACCAATATAAATTTGCTGTTTCCTCGTGAAAATTTGTTTTATCTACTGTTTATATATACATGTAATAGGTAATAAATATATCATTCCTAACTTTGGCACGTCATATTTTTGTATTTTCAACGGCCAGGTTATCAGGGAAATTTGTGTTAAAACCTGGGAAAGTCAGGGAAGTTGAAAATCTCATCTCTGGGGGAAACCTGTTTTAATGTGGTGTTTGAAAACTAAGAAATACTGTACATTTTAGTTTAATGCACAGTATTGTTTCTTTGTGCATTATTTTAGTTTAGATTGTTAGAATGGAACACAATTTGTGTACAGGTGGCTTACAAGCAATTGAACACTTAGGGATAACATCGTATTTGAAATGTTTAACTTTCATTGAATTTTCTATGTGATTGTAAAGTCGGCTAAATTTTGCCAAAATACCTGAAAATTGAAACCAACTCCTCAGTTTCCCATCATGCTCTCGAAGCACTGCTTTATCTAAGACCAAGGGAATTAAATCCTTAGTCGAGAAATTGTTTCATGGAAAAGATTGCTTCGCTTAAGATTTCTTCAATGTTTCATTGGCGCGGGCTGTAACGAGATATGATATTCAATTTAGCTTATTTTGGCGGCGAATGAACGTAAATATTTATTCAGTGTCCTGTTTTTTCTTTAGATTATTTCGTTTTCTTTCAGTTGATTTATAGTGTATTTATTTTACATTATACGCTGTAATGAGATTTTTCTCTTTTCCATCGAAACAGTCTCGAAAATGCCTCGGTGAGTTACTGGATCCTTCAACCATAGGCTTATAAGTTATTTATGTGCCCCGAATGCACCTTGGAACACGTGTTAACTAATCGAAAAGTACTTTTAGGGTCTTGGTTTCTTGTTGGTTTTTCGTAATTAATTTCGTTGGTAAATACGTGCATTCCATTAATTTAATCTGCTTTCGGGTATAAATGCTAACGGAATTTTTAAAACTGGGAAAGTCAGGGAAGTTGGAAATCTCATCTCTTGGGGAAACCTGTTCTAACGTAGTTTATTTAAGCTGCATTCAATGATATTTGCTAATAGAATTGGCATTATATCAAGTGTAAATCTTTCTAATTTCAACCAACTAGTATTGTTTTTCCATTTCCAACGTAATGAGGCTGTAATGATGGTATAGTTTTGTCCAGCTTGATAAACTACGTTTAAAACACCGAGCTCAAGGGACTACTATCTCGTATACATATACATATAAAACATAATTTAGTTATTCCCATAGTGAGCTACTAATGGGCAACCCTGTATTTCATATTAAACGTACATTGGATGAAATTGAAAATTCGAGTTGCATTGATCGACAAACTGCGTTGCAGGATTTGGATATGTGGCATATTGGGAGATTAAATGAGTTTTTTTGAAGGTTTCCTCTGAGCTCCCAACCAAGTGCGTTGGAATTATTATACATTTTTCAGGTTAGATGGGAGGACCATTGATTTCCTTTGAGGAAATGCTTTGTCCATACGTATGCCTTGCCAAAGCTCACGTTATGAAAAGAAAAATGTACCAATAGGGAGCATTATATTTTTTCCCTTTCTATATTTCATTTTTTTTAAAAGTAATTAAAGTGGCCCAGGCAACCCTACGAGAAAACTTGGATTTAAACGAGAATTTTAAATTAAGCACGAAATAAATCCAAGACTACATCAGTCTAGGTGAAAAATTCGTGGCTGCCTAATTACGAGCTACGAGCATCTTCTGCAATGCGGGGAATTTAGATGTAATACGAGTTAATTAAGGGCGTGATGAAGTTAATGGGTTTTCTCTTTAATTAAGCTCAATTTTCTTGCCTGTTTTTCCCCAGCTCAATGTATTTAAAATGCCCCAAAGCCAAGGACTTGACTTTGGATTTTAACGACAGGTTATTCAAACAGCTGACCTGTTAGGCAAATTTTCAATCTTTGAGAACGTTGGATAGGAATTGTGATAATTTATAGTTATTAAAGCTAATTTATACATGGTGTATGTGAATGATTGTAAATGTTTCAGTAAATCAATGAGTTTTGTATTCAGCGTATGATCACAGTTTACATGCAAATAGTTGAAAACCTCCAGGTTTTTTAGACGTCTAGATCGTATTTGGTGCCCCACTAGTGATTTTGCATTGAGTTGAATTGAATAACATCTGTCCTCCAGTTTTTCTATTCAATTCAATAAATCACTGATTTTTATATTCAACATAAGATCACAGTTAACATGCGAACAGTAGAAAACCTCCAAGTTTTTTTTTAACGTATAGAAGATCTGACATGTGCTTATGATAGTGATTATGAATTGAATTGAATTGCATGAATTCTGTTATTTACTTCTTTCTATTCAGTCCTATTCAATTCGTAGTCAAAATATGATCACAGTTAACGTGCAAATAGTAGGTTTTAGTGCAAGTTTAACGTGCGAGTTTTTCGACATCTAGATGCGATATATGACCCACTTGTGATTATGCATTGATTTGAATTTAACCAACTTTTAGAGATCCTTGTTTAGTATTATCCAACTCGATTACCACATCAATAATAATAACGTCGCAAAAAATTTACGAAGCTGCAGTGTACAGTATATCCAAAAGAGCTTATAAATTTGGACATTTTTTTATAAATTACATGTATATATGCTCGAAGAACTGTGAAAAAAACCGCTAATGGATCGAAAAGCTTCTAGGAAACACCCCGTTAAAAATTTCGCAAATTTTCTCCCAATTCAATCACAACACCTTCCCATTTTTTTTCGTTTTTTTTGCACACACTGATATCCGTCGAGGGAGAAACCCTTTGAAGGAGATTGTGAGAGCTAAAAGTCGAAATTGTGTATACAAAATCTCATTTGATGAGCATCTTCGCGGATTTGCTAAGTCTCTTGCCATTTGCGTCGAGGTTTCGTGCCCAGGAATTTAAAGCATCCATCGGAATGTCAGTTTCGCCAAATCTGCATAAGATTTTTTTTCTTGAACACTGCTAAAAAGCTCGTCTATGAGAAATGCTGAAATGCCAGTATAAGCAAAAAGTAAATAGGAATCTTTTATGGCGAGTTCAGCGTGCTGGATTATAATGCAGGAAGGCCCTTTCTCCGAAACGAAATAAGAAAATGCCGAGGAATGGTATAAAAGAAGACGCCACCAAACATCTTTAAACTCCTAACCGATCGAGTGTAGCAGTTATTTTAACCACTAAGTTTGCACCGTAAAATGGCGAAATAAGCTCTTTGCATTTAAATACGGGGCCCTGAAAGGAGTCTTTGTGTCATTTCAAAATCATTCTATCATGCATGAGCACCGAACAAATTTGTTTGATATGAAAAGAATGGCATTATCTTTTGCCTTTATTTTGTCACAATACATTGGATCTCCCTAGGTTGGGCAACGAAATGATGATTGAAACTATATCCTAGGTGAAATTTCTGAGTTCATGGGTGTCGGGGCTTTCCCCCCAAATTATTTGGGCTGTGCTTCCGTGTGGTCCCTGCTCCAAATGGGCACATCTTATTTATATTTGAACTCAACTCGTCGAGCAGAGTTCAATGACACCTATGCTAGTTGTTGGATTTTATCCTTTTTTCTGGCAGTACAAGTTAGTTTAGGTTAGCTGCACCTAAAGATGGCTAACCATACGTACATTGGTTTACCTAATGATTGCCATCTTCAAGGGGCAGACATGTTAGTTGTGGTGCAACTTTTATTTATAATTTCTGACACTTAGTATTTGCATATCAACTTATTGAAGTAGTTGTTGACAGGTATACCGAAAAACGTTTTTAGCGCAGGACTTTACGAAGGTACATCCATTCAGGACCATTGTTTGCTTATACGAGAGTTGGTTCTATTGGAACTGGGGTCCTGCCCCAACCCGACCAATCTGTCCACACCTCCACATAACCTATTAAACACGCAAAAATAGCCGTAAGGGCCGAGTCCCTTCGTGCTTTTTTTTCTTCTATATTTTGTTATCATCTTACTCGTTATCAATTATAATGTGATTAAGCTTGTAGCTGCTCCCACGTGTCATAGTTCACGATATTGTACTATTAATTACTGTATTAATGGAAATTAATTTGGTTATGTGATATATTTCTATGATGCTATTCATTGAAACTTGAGTGTATTTTGAGGAGTAATTTACTGTAAGGGTTCAGCGCAAAATTAGTAGATGAACCATGATATTTGAAATAATTTTTCGAAGAAAAGGTTTTGTTGAATCCGGCACTAAGCCATGTTGCACACTATATTAATTTTCAGGCAATTTGGAATAATTATTCTCTGATTAAACCATTAGATCAATTATTCACAGATATACTTTGTAGTAATTAAGTCGTTTTGTCAAGAAACAAGTTGGTAGTTAAAACTGTTAATATTTTTTTAAACCCCATAATGAATATTTTTGCTAAATACGTTTTGCCTCATAGTGTCATGCACACAAATCCCTGCACCATGCAATTCTAACATTGAGACAAAAAGGATTTTCACTATTTTTAAATGGCATATTGTGCTCCCATGACAAGTGGGTTGACTGTTCGGGTATAACGTTACAATTTTCTTAAATAATATATTGGTCGTTTCTCCATTATGCTTTCCTTTTCATAAAGTCCAATCAATTTCTCCTTTCAAACGTCAAACTTTTCTGCTTCTAAACAATTCTAGTTTTTCGCCTCACTGTACTTCAGCATTGCCATCTGGTTCTCTAGTTAATGCCAGTCATCCATTTTCTGTTTTCTACGCCTGCGTAAATAATTGATCTGATGGTTTAATCTGAGAATAATTATTCAAAATTGCCTGAAAATTAATATAGTGTGAAACATGGCTTTGTGCCTGATGCTAATTAATTTTGGATGTACATTAGATTGGGTTGCTCAGCATCGGTAGCAGCTTAGGGCTTTTTTATTTTCTGCGAAGAAAGGCCATGCACGCATGCAAATCGATGGACGCTAATAACGTCGTATTGATTCGAAATATTGCCAGTAATTAACAAACAGGGTGTCCTCGAAATAGTTTCATCTGTCGGTTACTCGAATTGAAATTATCGTTTTTAACTCAGGTTAACTGTGATTAATTAAATACAGGGCTCCCACAGAACCTGGGAAAGTCAGGGAAATTGGAACGGCTTGGAAAAGTCAGGGAAAACGGATTTACTTTGAAATTGTCAGAAAATCTACAAACATAAGTTATCAATAGTTATCGATTAATACAAAAATCAAGGGAAAAGAAGCAATTCTGACTGTGGCGATGGTAATGAAATAGCCAATTTCACATAAATGCTTATAAAAATTTGCTGTTTCACCATGAAAATGTGTGTATATTTCCTGTTTAGATATAACAAGAAATAGATATACCATTCCATCAATTGACACGTACCATATTTTTGCATTTTATTTTCAGAGGTCAGGGTGGTCATGGATATTTATTTCGAAACCTGGAAAAGTCAGGGAAATGTCAGGGAAGTCGAAAATTCATCTCTGGCTAATCCCGTTTAAGGATATTAGCATAAATGGGGGTTCCAAATAATATCTGGAAATTGAACAGGCTTTAATATTGAAAAGCAATAAGATATTCTCTATTTGGATTCAATCTTATTTCAAGCAACTTTATCAAAATCATAAAAAAACTATATAACATTTGCAATTTGTCTTAGCATTTTTATTTTCCACATAAAATGATGTCTTATTTCTATATATTCGGGGTGATATATATTTTTTCGTCCTGGTTAGCACCAATCCGTTTTTACGATGTGTTATCGTGAGGTGGGTGGTATATGCAGTATATCCAAAGGAAAAAATCGTCTTCGTCTGGAGACAAAAATTCTGTAATTTGTTTCAATCGATCCATTATAAATATCCAAGTACGACGACACTTGGCTGTATTCCAGTCGGTTTTAGTAGGCTACTCCAGTTTTAAGATATGAGGCAACTTACAATTTTTGTCAATTGTTTGACTCGTACTTACTGTACGTATATGGAAGTTTGCGAACGTCTGCGAAATGGCTGGCAATTCCAAGCTCGTGTGGAGACGCAAAAAATGCTCGCAATAAAGTAAGATATAAAATATGCAGTTTTGGTGATTTGCAAAGTTAAATAGCCCAAAGTTAATTTCGGGGTATTTGAACAGTTTGATATATCGTAGCGAACCGCATAAAAGCTAAATTGGAAAGTATGGGGGAATATCCCAATAAGTCAGGGTGGCAGCGTTGCAGAATGCTTTTCCTATTTTGCTTTTTGTATTTTGTTTGGATATATTTGTTTTCGCGCATAAATGCAGACAGACCAAACCTAATATAAAAATTTCTTCGGTTTCTTATTAAGTTAGAGCCTTTTCCCTCGTGGGGTACACTCTGCATGGCATAATAACTTTGATATGTTGCGAACAATTGCACGATAAAAATTCAAGTTTACTCATTGCACATATTAATAGCTTAGAGCCAGTTAGTTGAATTTTATCTCATTGATATGGGGGATATGCTGAAGTTGGAAAGTATCTAATTTAATCAATATAGGGGTCGTGTTACAGGGTAACAAACATATCATAAAATTTCATTTTTCAATACTTTTTTGTATTAAAAAGTCCTAAAACGATATGTACATTGGGTTGTGAGACTACCTGCATGCTGACAGCCTTTAGCTTGTTACATGTGAGGTTTGACACCAATATTGTTATTTAAATATTGTAATGTAACTTAAGCATGAATATAAGATTGAAATGCTGCAATTCTAAAATTTGTTTAAAAGTGATCGGAAATAACCCTAAAATAATCCTTAATTTGCCTCCAAAAGTCCCATAATAGTCCTTAATTTTTATCCAAAACGGCCTAAATTTCAAAATTTAAAATTTGTTTGCCACTCTGTTAGCGCCAGAAAGTAGAATTCCATCTTATTGATATTGGAAATAATTAAAAGTTGGAATAGTATCTAATTTTATCATTAAAGTGCGTGTGGTAGCCAAAATCTTCACAATTGGTGTTCTATAAAGACATGCAGCTTCCTTAGTTTTTGTTTGCAATCTTTTATGGCCATTTTTCTTTATTCAACAATTTTGCTATTTTAGACATTCGAGATCATGGAATATGCAATTATTAGTGTTTTGTGGAAACAAATAATTATATGTGAAGTAATCGTCTTAGTATACCTTCGCATTTTTGTTTAAGATGGGGATGATTATGAATTGCTATAGGCCATGAGCTCAGATTTTTTTTTTAAAGAACGTTTTTGTGTGGAAATAGCATAAACAGCAACGGTTTGGTAAACTTTCAGAAATCCAGAAAAGCTACGTATGGCAACATTAAATATTTAAATTTGCATTTTCTTGGGAAATTAAAGGTCAAAAGAATGCACCTCGTGTTTGCAAGTATTGCAAGTTTTTGGTTTTGCTTCGCAATCCGCTTTATTGCAGCTCATTTTTACTAGTGCAACTCATGCGAGTTTATGCTCGCTGGATTTACATTTGAAATTAATAATTAAACGTGAACTGGAGAAAGCAGTCGTTCAGAAAGTGTTGTCTTGCTTAGTTTCTTGAACCAGTTTCATTGGTTTCATGGGTGCGTGTACTGCTGGAAATTTTGTCTCAATGCCCCAGCGAATTCTTTAGAACTAGTAGAAAAACATCGTCAAATATTTATTTAACAATGGCTTTTCGTGTATCCTTTGTCAATGAATTTCGTTTCAAATTCTCGGTCGACTGTTGTGATCTCGAATGTAAACAATATTGTTCTTGCTCAATTCCACTTGGAATTTTAACCACAACGTGGAAATCTTAACAAATAAGCTACATGTAATTGTAATTAATACAATATAATATAATGTATATTGTGATGGTCAGAAAGATTATTAAAAACATACTCATCAGTTTATTGCAAATCTTCTCAAATATCATATTGTTGCAATTTTTTTCAAATACCAATTTATTGCAAGTATTCTCAAATAAATGTATCACGTTATTGCAAATCTGCTCATTTCAGATTACGGTAAATGTCCTCAAATCTTTTCTCAAGTACATGAATTAGATTATGGCAAATTTTCTCAAATATCAAATTTTTACAAATTGTTCAAAGTTCACGTATCAGATTATCGCAAATTGTTTCGAGTATTAGATTATTGCAAATTGTTTCGAGTACATGTCTCAGATTATTGCAAATTATTTCGAATACATGATACATGGCAGGTTTTCTCAAATAAAATATTATTGCAAGTTTTTTCTATCATATTGTGGCAAATTTCCTGAAATTTGAGTTTGTTGCAAATTATTTCAAATACTTTTACTGTAACAGGTTCTTGACACTTTCTCAAATATGTGCTGGATTATTACAAATTTTATCAAAGAAGTTTGTTCCTGTTATTAATAATATTAAATTATTGTACATATTCTGTTAAATTTATCCAGAAATTAGGAAGATTGTGCTTAATACTCTGGTTATCACCTTTGACAATACAGTTGATGAAGCAAACAAAACGTCTTTTTTACATTTGAGAGACTCGAGCACTTAATATTCCAGATTTCTTTTTGAATTTCACAAGGTCTTTAACTAGTTAGCAGAAAACTGGAAATGATGCTAAGCTCACCAGTTTTTATGGAAAACGTTAATGGCAACAAGTTTATACGGCTTCCAGCCGTAAAAGACCTTGCCGAAACATTAACCTCGTAGGAAATTTACGAAAATACATGTATAAGCTCGGATTTCCATCTCTTTCGCTGAATTTCTACATGGCTGTATAAATGTACACGTGATCTTTAATAATTCTAGTTACCGTTATAAATTCGGTCACGCTAATGCGAGCATTAAGGTGGAAATCGTCTGGGTTGCTCGAAATTGGTATATTATGCAGGGCTGGTAATAAACATTTGTACGACTATTATCTCGAGCATAAAACTGGGGAAAAGTCTTTATTGGCTTCATCCATCGCTATGGTCATTCAAACATCCATCCTTCTAAGTTTTAATTAAAAATATTCAAAGCCACCGTGATAATTAGCTCCTTGTTTACGTTCGTGAGAAACTTAAGATTGATTTTCGACACACGCTGTGGAAAATGGCGTTACTTACACAAATTTCAAAGGTTCTGACGCTTCGGGCATTTGTGTGCAAATTTCACGCTAAATACTTCATGTTTTCACTTCATTAAGCGTCGTTGGAAGTTTTCCCTTTTGTTTCTCTCCGAAGGCTAAACAGTAGTTGCGTGCGTAATTAAAAACGAAAGTTTCCATTATTTCGTGGAATGTTTTAAGCAGCCATCCATGTTGTTTGCGATTTAAAATTACTATACTTTTGCATAATTTCCGTCATTTATTGAAGGCTAAAAATAATGTTTCGCTATTTTACATTCAAAAGTCAGCTTAAATAAACTAAGCTTAGACAAAGTCACTTACATGTAAGTCAAGAAAGATTCGGGTTTACATGACCACATTTAGTTTGCGCCACCTGGTGGTGAAGTGTTGCAAAGCACGCAGAATTCTCAGCTTCGTATAAGTTTACTAAAGTTTACTACTATCTGAGTTTACTAAACCAGATACAGCATATGCAAAACATGTGCTAAAATTCAGTTGGTTACATACCGACAATGCACCAATGAGGCCTTTCATGAACACACTACTCCATGAGAGAACTGTCAGGGAACAGGAAGTCTCGTGTTCGTCTCAAGTTAAATATGTTTAAGGTAAACACTTTAAACATGCTTTGAAAGCCTTTAAAAGAACTATGTTTACATGCAGACTTAGTAAAATCGTTTTACCTACTTTAACTTAATTTGGGTAACTATTTGAAAATCTGCATGAGGTGGTTTGATGCAAGACACTCAAAACCATGCAACTTTTGAGTCTTGCATCAAAACACCCCATGTAGATTCTCGAATCAAGTTACCGAAATCAAGTTAAACTGTTTTACTTGCATGACTTGGCCTGGGATTTCAACGACTCCAAAGTAAGTTTCCTTCAAAGTAAACTTAAGCAAACTCCAAAAAACTGAGAAACCATTAAACGTTTCAGAGTCAAACGACTAAACTAGGATCGATTGTTATAATAAATAAACGTTACAACATGTAAAGATAAATATTATTTGAAGAATTTGTTGCAATGCTAGTTCAGTTATAAAATTGTGTGGAGCCAGTGGCAATTCCATTCGTAAAAGGAAAGTTGGCCGACATGTTTTTTTATTTTTGCTATGTTTCGAAACTAAGTAAAAAACCAGTTGCGATATACCCAGCAAAAGTATTGGTGCATAAAGTGGATCGTCTGCGTGATGTAATGTGAAATTTAAGTGCAAAAAACGCCCTCGTCTAACCTGACTAAATTTCGGTATGCTGCGTCTGAGATGAAAATAAATGGCACCAGTAAATGGAGGCAAAATAGGGTTGGGAAAATAAGGTCCTTAGGCTAATGCTTCGTCTGAAAAAAATTGAGGAAAAATTATTTCCATATTCAGACATCAGCAATTTAATATATTCATCGCCGACATGACCTTTTTACCAACGTATTATGACCTTGTAACAAAAAATTAGTGGTTGGAAATTGTTGAAAGGATTTTTTTCTTTTGAGTTGTTTCTAACCAAAAAGTTTCATTACTGAGGGAGTGTTTCACATTGTTCGTTAGTTTAAAAATGGCAAATTTTACAAAGTGGTAATACAGATGTAATACACTTGTTAGATGACTTCAGTGCTGACATAGTGCTCCTAATGATTACTTGTCCATAAAGTTAATTCATTGGCATTCGCATCATCTGGTATCAATTACATTTCATTTCCCCTGTGGCGCATTTTAAACAGCAATCTAATTATCTCTACATGTATTTTAATGAGGATCTTAGATGCAAAACCCCACAGGTCTGGAAATGCGAAGTCATGATCCAAATAAAATAACTACGATTAAATTAACGTACATGGATCTGACTCTTTAGGGAGCTTGCTTAATGAACTCGCACATTTCTGCTTTGTATTAATTTTGAATTTCGTAGCTCTTTGAAGTTTGACTTGCTCCGAATTTTGCAATTTCCTAACGTATGTATTCGTTGGAAAATAATTTCATGCAGAACTTTTGACTTACTAAAAATAAGTCAATATGTTATCTTCTCTTAACTATCATAAGCATGCCCGCTCATCTCTGTTGGGCATGCGTTAAGTTTACCCTGGAAATTTTACAAGTTATCGACAGGTAGCTAAACGTTTGTGTACAGGGTTTGCTGTTTCGCCCTACTGCATTATTTGTTTTCGTTGGCAAGATAAACCAGTGGCCTACACTCATTACGCTATTTACTCAACCTCCAAACATGTTACAGCTCACTAGCTCTTACGTTTTTATTAACCATTACTAACTACAAAGAGGAGGATTATCGACCAGGACTTCAGTTTATAGGAATACCCCCAAGGCTACTGACTTCAACATTAACCACTGCACTGGCTTGACATCTCACTCTGCCCTCTGGTGAAGGATTTGAACCTGATCACTGGTGTTATAAGGGAATATATATTAATACGCCATCCTCAATATTAATTCGTCATCCTTAATATTAATACGTCATCCTAAAAATTAAATGTATTATGATTTTAAAACTTTACCTAGGACATGACATGTACAATAGTTTCTATAAAAACACTAATTTAGGCACAACATTCAAAATCGTACTTGCCATTCTCTTGCGCCTAAATTTGGTACATGTACATGTCATTTGCTAGGTACATTTATAAAATGATAAATTTATTACGTAAGACACTCAATATTAATACTTTCATAATATTTTGAGTATATTTGTAAGTTATTTTAATATTTTTGCAGTAGTAGACAAGTAGTGAATCTGCTCTCTATTGCGTATAGAGGGAAGAGTGAAAAAATTTACTCTTAACCTGCCACATACAATAGACTTGACTTTTCTTGTTATGCAAATCTATTATTAGTGGCCAGCCATAAATAACCTCCTGTAGGGTTCCCACTTTCTGGGTTTCCACTTCATGGAAATGGAAAAATGTCAGAAAATGTCAGGGATTTTTTTGCATCAGCTAAATGATCAGTGACCATCTTTTAAGAAAAATTGGGATAAAATACATTACTTTTATTATACATTTAAAGAAAATATCATGTAAATGTCAATAAAATGACTGTCAGGGAATGTCAGGGAAATCGTCTTGAGAATTTTATTTGGAACCCTGGTCTGGAATTTTAGTAGATTTCAGACCCCCCATAACAGCCCAGTTTTAATGAATTACTGGTGGCAATTTAGTTTTAATCAGAACTTCATCAATTTTTAAGTTTACAATCAATTTCATCTAGTTTTTAATCAGTTCTTTCCAAGTTGAACTCCAGATTGTCCAGATAGCCACCTGGACAATCTGAAATTGACGATCAACATTTTACGTCGCTATCGCAATTCTGTGCAAGAAAGTAACAAAGAAATTGCCTCATTTTTAACTTCTCCCCCTGTCAAGCGGTGTCTGGTTTTCGAATAACCCCCTATGGACGTCATATATGGATGACCCATGTCATGAGTATCAATAAGATCACGTCTAATTCGACATCTCATTGCCCCAGAAATGGATTTTCTTTTGAAAATACCGTACATTTTTCAAATTTATGCCATGGGTAAGATGGGTTCCTTTATGGATGACCCCTTACTGAATTTTACTTTCCAAGATTTGTGTCATGGGTGTCAGTTAGGTCATGTCTTGTTCGACATCTCGTTGTTCTAAAGATGTTTTTTCCTTCGCGAAAATCTTACATTTTCAATTTTTCATCAATGCATATTGGCATAATTCCGATCGTTTGAACGCCACGGGTTCCATATTAAATATTTGCCAAGAATTGCCACTTTTCCCTTTCCCTCTTAAATTTTGGCCTAACCTCATTTCCATATTCATTATTGCAAACAGAGCTTTATTGATTTTTCTTCGAGAGTCTATCTTCCTCCTAGCTAGAACTGACTGCTACCATCATCGCCAGCATTGTAGGAGCCACAACAGCAGCAAATGATAATGAGATTGCTGGTGTCAGAGGGCATTATAATCTTAGATGAAATCCATAACATTTGTAAGGTGAACGCAGTTTATCACGCACGTCAGGCCAGTTTTGAACGAGGCAATTATTTTTGGATGGCTGCGAAATTACGCTTGGCGCCGCTATGCATTCGTAAAATGCATTCTTGGCTCATTTCTAAATGTTTTTCACTTACTTATGCTTTGAACAATACCAGCTGGCATGAGTCAAATCTTCTGTTGGCCTTAATTCCTTAGACAGAGTCCCACACGCAGGAAAATACGAAATCATTCACACTTAACATTTGTTCATGTCGTTACATGTGTTACGTCATCATCTTGGGGGGTGGGGTCAATCATGTGTTGACGAATGATAATAGGCCAATAAACTTCGAGTTAAAATAAATGTACATCATTGGTCATCCAGTTTTGCAAGAAATTTCTCATATCAATGTGTTTTTTCGGTTAGTAAATACACGTACATGCTTATGTTTTTTTATACACATTTCTCGTATCATTGTTTTTTTAGGTTACGTGGTATACATGTACATGTATGACATGTACGGGGAGGGGTCTGAAAATGATGACGAATGCGGACTTTTATTGGCTTTTGGAATGGACGTTAGATGGACGTTTGGAATGGACGTTGGATTTGGACGTTGGAATTCATCTTCCAAAGGACAGCCTTAAGCTGCAGGATATTCAGTTTAGCAATGATGTTGGTGTCCACCCCAAATGCGGTGGTA
>JAQGAF010001030.1:0-36421 GCA_034687865.1 Kryphioiulus occultus | reverse complement strand
ACATTAGAGCCCTCTGTAGGAAAGGAGTAAACCGATCATCATCATAAATCAGGCCATGGTGACCAAAATGGCGTCCACATGTCACGTGCAGCCATCAACCAATAAGTTGTCCAACCTCTCTATACAGGGCCTCTACCAGATATTTTCCTCCAGAGGTATCTAGTGGCCAAAGATTTCACAATGCAGCAAAATTTTCGCATTGGAAACCATACAGGTGTATGAAGTACTATATAGGCAAATTCCCAGTATGACCACTTACTAACAATAAGCTTCGCAGTATACGTGTATTGCACATACAGCATCCATTCAATTTTCAATTCAATCAGTAATCACTTTCCAATTTCACTGATAATTAAGTTGCACAGATTTAATTTAAGGGATGAGTCTGCACTTCATCGATTTCCTGATATTCTCAACAGGTGCGGCATCCAGCCTTCTTCCTCATTACCAGCTATCCCACCCTACTGCGACCTGCAGTAAAACCTCAAAGAATTGGTTTCCATAGGGAAATTAACCAACTTTAAGGCATTTCCACCAAATTTATTACATTTTGGGATCTACAGCAGTACAATGAGAGAGCGAAGCATCGAAGGCTTCCCCAGTATGTTTGCCATGGAAGCTGAAATTTTAACTTCAATAAAATCTGATTCCAAAAATCAATCTTTTTCAGTTGTGTACACAAGATGTAAGGGCCTTCGTAATAGACCTCGGCATGATCTTTAAATCCCGAGACTAAACAGTGCCTTCTGCCTCAACGTTGAACGAAAAATATTCGATGTCAATAAAGGTCACCTGTCCTTCCAACGACAATCCGAGATGTCATTCTTTATCATCACCAAAGAGTGAGAATCGATCGGTGTGAATGGTTAGTGCAGACGAAGGCGACTATAGGGGGTATAGTGAAATACCCATTTCTGCATCCCCAAAATTGGCGAATATTTACGCAAACATCTGGTGCTAGGTGAATGATTATTTGAGAATTGCAGTACAAGTACACGTGCACTCTATTCGTTCACTCATCATTATATGCCCGGGAAACAGTTGGCCAACATTTGTAAGGAATTACGTGAGAGTCGATGCAGGAAATGCGCTAAAATTTCACTTTTTCTGCCTGGGTTATCACCGCCAAAATCCCATTTCCTCTCCTGACAGGTCTTACCATCAGAACCTCTTTCTCTCTGAGTATATTGGAAGCTACTTACCCTCTCGATGAAAATTCTGGCTTTCATATTTAAAATACACGTGGGTTTTATCAGCGGGGAAACCAATTTCCTCCACTGGGAAAATCCCATTTCCTCCTCCAATAGACGCCCAGGAGCCATCCAGGTGGAGCTGGTGTCAACGATTGTCATTATGTTAAAAGTCGTACGTGTACAGTGAAACCCCTCCAGTTGAACACCTCTATAAGTCGGACACCCGACACCCCATTATCTTGGACAGTTTTGCTCTGCATCGGACGTGTGCCAATGGGTTAACATAAGGCAGATGGCAAACAAATTCCAAGTTTTGAAATTGAGGACTTATTTGGGTTTTTGGCGCAAAACCTTCCATAACGTGTATTCGAGAATGCATTTTTTAAATATTTAAAGTTGTTATTTTCTCATAAAAGTTGCGACTTTACTCCATAAGCTTTAAATGACATGAAATATCGAATGAATAGAAAATGTGTACCAAATTCTAACCCTTTGGGACGACGATAAGTCAATCAAAAATTGTTTCGTAAAGGTCGCAAACAGACTGAGAAACAGTTGGCCAACATTTGTAAGGAATT
The DNA here is from genome assembly GCA_034687865.1 of Kryphioiulus occultus. Lineage (NCBI taxonomy): Eukaryota > Metazoa > Arthropoda > Diplopoda > Julida > Julidae > Kryphioiulus > Kryphioiulus occultus. The sequence continues at coordinate 34,650 of JAQGAF010001030.1, read as the reverse complement.
ACGTGAGAGTCGATGCAGGAAATTTGGAATTTTGGAGACATTAAGGATTATTTGGGATTTTTTAAAACAGTAAATTTTTTATAATGCAGTATTTCAATCTTTATTAATCTTTATGTTACTTTACAATGTTAAAAGATCAAAAGTGATGTCAAAATTCATCTGAACAAAGGTAAATACTGTGTTGTCAAACTGCACCTGTACCGAGCTAAAGGCTGTCATCATTTAACTAATTAGTACAGGTAATATGACAACACAATGTACAGGGCATTGTATGACTTTTTTAAGGACATTTAACTCACAAGTAAGTTGGGCAGTGTTTCATCATCTAGGTGACCCCAAAGTACTTTCAATTGTAAATTTAATAAAAAATTCTAGCGATTATAATTAGTTCTGCCTTAAACATAATCGGTCGTGTTCAATTTCTCAATTGTAATGAGTAAAGCATTGTTTTAGGAAATTCAAATTCTGAGTACAGCCACCTCAGATTCCATTAATATAAAAATCGGAGAACAACACATTTTATCAAGTTACATGTATATGTTGGTCCCAACATGCCTCAGGGTATATTCTCATGAATGTTTAGCGACCCCCTATACATGTATGCATTTGTTTTGGCACCAGAACATAAAAGATTCATGGATCGAATTTTGAAAGGCGACAAAAACATTCAATTTTTATGATGTTGCGCTGAACACTGTCAGTTAAAATAAAAACACGAAATTTGCTCGGCTTTTCAAAAATGCGCCCGTGATCTAACGAAAAAAAAAACATGTTTTTATGCAAATCTATGATGGGGATAAGCTGCTCAAAACACTGACAGGCAGATATGCAAATTCAATAGAAGCCTTCAAAACTGATCAATTTTCAGAGGAAAAACCGGAACAGACGGTACTCGACTGGAATGTTTGTGCAGCGAAAAAACAATGAAATTGCTATAGTGGATACAAAACATAAAAAGTCAACCAAAAACAGATTATTATTTTCGAGATACGAGTAGCAAATTAAATTTCTGCGCAAGCTTGAAGGTCATTTATAGAGGTCATACTAGAATATGAAATTACTATCGAATAAAATAAAAAAAATATCAAATAAAACAAATACAGTACATGTAACTATGCATTAAATTACGACCTACAGTATCTGAACGGTGGCAAAGAAAATTAGAGGTTTTAATACATGTACATTATTAAATTAGGAAGGTTGAAATGAGTTTTTTGCACACCTGTAGCTAAAAGGGACGTCACCTTAATTCGCTGTCTTCCGCTTCTTATTTTCCCCATCATAACAAGTATGAACATGTCGGAAATCAAACTTAGAAAGGCTGGATAATGGATGGAGATTTAAGCGAGTGGCAACCAGGGGATTCACCGTGAGTTATTTCAGAGCCCAGAGGCAGCTCATCCTCATTTTTCACGGCCTGGCGGGAAGGAATGACACGACAAAAGGACATTTTTTGTCATCTGCAAGTACACGTGTCGAGAGTGACGATCGGCCACGAAATACCATCGCTCATCGATGGAGGAAATCAAGTGAAAAAAGTACATTGAAATGGTGTGTCAAGTGTTAATCAAACATGGCAATCCCATCGAGTACACGTTATCAGTCCAGCAACACTCGCCATGGCCCATGCTGAAAGGGTTCCACTTACTTAAGATAGGGACAATTTAAGTTCTTGATAGGGACAAAAGTCGTACATTTTTTACGAAAAAAAAAAAGCCTCGATCACCAAATGTCCGTCCAGACAGCGTGGTTAGCGACTTCGACTTTATTTATGAGCATCACGCCGTACTACCGATAAGTGCACCATAGCTGGCTGAATAATTTAAAGATTTTTTTCCCTTTGAAGGAAACCCTACACGAGCAACGTCCCAGTTTTATGGTTCAATCAAAAACGACTTTAGCCTCTTTCGGATATGGAAACCTGATGTGGGATTCGTAATAGAAAATGGCGAGAAAAACAGAAAATGGCAAAAAAATTGCCATCAACGAATATTCAGTCAGAATCCTTGACCACTCTCAGGACGAATTCAAGTAGTTGTACTTTTTTGCGATAAGTCTTACATGGCCTTCGGCATATTGCCTTCTCCAAATGTGCTCATAGTATTTACATTGAATATGGCAACTCCTACTTAACTAGTATACATGTATAAAGACAACACCTGTCCTAGCTGTCATAATTTGTTTATTTTTGTGTTTAACCTATAACACAGGCTAAACTGACTTCACAATGTAATTCCTGATTTAGCTCCTCCCTAGCTACATGTATGACTGATATCAATTTCAGGTTTCCCCCACGCCTGGAAAACCTGCAAGTTAGGTAAGTTGAAACGGCCTGGACAATTAAGTGAGGGAAAATTGATCTACTTTGAAAAAGTCAGGGAAACTGAACAAATCAATAACAGATTCTGCATAGCTAGTTATTGGTTAAGAAGAGATGACAAGCAATCCTGTAAAATAAATTAAGAAAACTAATCAAAATTTGCTGTTTCCTCGTGAAAATTGGTGTACTATCTCGTGTATAGACACATGTATAGTGAGCAATGAATATAGCATGTCTTACATTGGCATGAAAATGTCATCTCTGGGGGAACCCTGAATTTTGTCACAGAATATTTACAGGAGAGAGAAATACTTGAAGGCTTGCTCTACAAACAGGTGGCATCGCCACGAAGACACTCAAAATTCGCAGATATCAAATTGCTGTCAATCAATAATGGCCATTATGGTTATTTGTGTAGCCATTCATAATGTGTGTGGCATATTTGTCCAGATGCTCAATTTTTCTGTTATCCCATGTTAATCCATATCTGTTTTATCCCTCCCTGTATCTTCTAGCGGTTTTTATATTTTAAAGGTCGGTCTTTTTTAATATCAGTTTGTTGAAATGATTGCAATCTGCACCAAACTGGCTGCAGCAGCTGTGATTTTCCCATCAGCGTGGATCCACCGCCGCTATTATTATACAATTACGAATTTTCTATCCTTGCAATGCGTGTACAGCGCACACGAGAATCTCAGGGAGAAAAAATAATGATAAGGGCTGCCATATTGCAGGCAGGCAAATTGGTTTGATGCCAAAATGCTGCTTTCCAATGAACGAAACGCTGAAGGCGATAAGGCAACAACTGCATTCAATGAGTATTGCATTATGAGATATGTTTGAATATGAGCAGGTTGGCAAAACCGAGTGAAAGAACTTAATTAAATTTGTATTTCCATTTTTAATGAGTGAACGATATAAATGGGAATCGGAGATGTTCCAAATGGAAGTAAATGCATCGGAAGGGAATATTTGATGTTAGAAGGAAATCTGAGAGTGTTTAGCAAGTCGAGAATCCCATGAAAATTGTCAATTCACGATTAAACATCCCAAATAGAGAGAAAATGCAACCCACTTTCAGTTAGAGGCCTTTCTCAAAAAGATTTTAAGACTATACTTCGGTATAGTCCCTACCCCAACATAGACATTAAGAAAATGTGGGCTTCTCCTAAAGGTTCAAAGGCTGGCAATGATTGCCTGGAGGTTAGGGGCAGCTAAATAAGAAATTACATTGCAATGACCTAATGACAATACCATGTATCATCATTTTTTAGCAAAATTGAGTTTTTGTAACACACTACTGAGGACTTATTACTGTGTCTCAGCATAATAGCAAGTAGCATCTCAGCCAATTTTATATTTCTTTTCAATACAAATAGTTCCTGATATCTTAATCTTATTTCACTAAACTTAAAGTTAATAGCATGAAGCAACTTCATGTTTACATGTAATAACTGTACCGGTAATAGCATGTATCAAAATGTTGTTGCATTCGAAAAGTTAACTTTTTTCCCACCCCTAAAAATTGCAATTTTGTTAATATGTGGTATTGTCACGTAACACAAAAAATACCATAAAAACAAAAAATAAAAAGGATAACTTCTGACAGCCAGGAAAGGTGTCATTCTTGCAGCCAGACATGTAACTGTTTGACATGTTGTATACATGTAACTGACATATACATGTACATTGTAAATACATGTATTACGTGCACATTTGGAGCACACACTATACCATAGTTTATCCGATTTTAATATTTGAGAATCATATAGGGCAAACAGACTAATATCTAGTGTATACGAAATTAAAATAAGTCTTGGGAATCTTCAGTTGGGTAAGCACGAACGTTGAAATTTGAATTCCAGCCATGGATAGAGAAATTAATTGAAGACTCGATTTTCAAAGTCGTTTTATAGATATACTCGGAGTTATTTGTTTTGAGTCTTCCCGATGTCAATACCAGAGGATCTACGAGAGATTGTGGATGCATGAACTGAAGTTAGATATGGCAACATCGAAGAGAAGAAGAAGTGATTGAAATTCACGCTGAATTGCATGTGAAGTGGCGAATTTCATGCCCGACTTGAGAGCAGCATTTTCACCAGTTGGAGGAGCGCTAATTGGCCCATTTGCATGTGCTGGAGCAATACACGCTTATTCCATCGCCATATAAATATAAGCTCAAAAGAGTATGAGTCGGTAAAAGCGGACAAAAATTGCGGCTATTTTAGGATTTCTGATTTCAAGCAAACCGGGACATGCGAGGATCCCATTATTTATACATCGACAATTATATATCGATTATTTAGAAACACGCCATCAGTTACTGCGTGTGTCTTACTTAGAGCGCACTTGAAAATCAAGGAAAAACTGGTTCTAATGTTTGACCCGTAAAAGAATGGCCGAATTGCTGAATTGCTAATCAAATCTGATTATTCGTATACATTTGTATGCGAACACGAAATCAATCCCTGACTTTTTATATTGAGAATCGATGGTCGTTTTACAAAGAGTAAAATAAAGAACCTATGTTACAATGTTGAAACAGTTCAACATTTCCAAAATACAGTAGGTTACTTTATTGTAAAGCACCTGCACATGTACATTATTGTCAATTTAGAAATATTTATGCTGATCCTTTTTTTAAAGAGTATTTTCCAATAGGTTGGCAACTAATAAGACCAACCTATTGGAAAGTACTCTTTATAAAAAACGTGCTTCGTATAAGCACATGTTCGGTATTACCAATTTAGCGATATTTACATGTGAATAAATGTGTGGAATTCACAACAATTAAGTGTGATGTTTCAGTACATTTTTGAAAATATGCATTCTGGAAATGAACAGAAGCAGATGTAACAGATAAGACCGACCGATTATAATCTTTAAAAAAATGTCCTAACATAGCACATGTTCAGTACACGTATTATCGATTTAGCAAAGTTTACATGTATTTAAATAAATTAGTGGAATTCACAAAATTTAGTTTGATTTTTCAATATTTTTCGAAATATGTTTTCTGAAAATGAACAGTAAGTACATTTAGGTGGTAGGACCAGCCTGCATAAAGTACGCATACAGAAACTTAAAAGTTTGCATAAAATGAAAGCGGGTTATCCATTTCAGTATTTTCTCACGAAGCTCGAATGTTCTAAACTTTTAAAGGGGGATTAATTAATTAAAAACAAAACGAACCTAAACAAAATAAGCTTCGTAAACCTCGGGGCTCTCTAATCACGGAGTTAATATGGCAATGTAAAACCTTTCAGTGATGATCTAGAAAACTAATATGAAAATATTGATTAAAACGAATTCGTGCTTGTATTTTGAACATAATTTTGACGTTATTAAAGCCAGAAACAAATTTAGTCTGTGGAGGTAGAGAGTAAATCATTAGTAGTTATAATAACGTACATTGAGATTAATAATAATCCCCTTGAAAGCACAATACTGTCTGGTCCACAGAGTATTAATCAATAAGTAGGACAAAAGAGTAAAAAAAACACGGATATATAACCAGCGAAAGCCCCCTGCGGCCAAAACATATGCAATCATTTCAAGCGGATGGACATACTTATGTACAGTAGCTTATTAATTATTTAAATCCATTTCTTATTGGGAACTGCTAGAGGTCGATCAGAAATCAATAAGTACACGGTGATCAAAAGGATTTCACCTAAAACACCGATATGCAGCCCTTTTATGTTTTCTCGAATGGGAGGGGAAAATAAATAAAATTACCGGTTACAATGGAAAATATGGGTTGTGCATTACCTATATAGCGTGTAACGAAATTGCAATACTTTTTAATAAAATATGAAGTCCATCAAGAGTGGGTTAGACATACGCCTACTAGAATCAGCAGACCAAAATAAGCAGGTGCACTTATTTATAATTTCGGGTCTATAATATTTTTCATGATTTTAAGCCACTGATCCCAACAGGCTACAGACAGAAAATACTTCAAATAACATTATAGATTTCTACCAGGAGGTTTACAGTATCTTAAAGAAATAAAATTGGCTGATATTGTACTCTTACATGTACCGCAGTGCATGTAATAAGAAATATTATTTATAATTTCCAGAACGACCTGAACGTTCATGCAGCAGAATAATTTGAATGTCAAATCTGATTACCGTATGTCTAACTGCTCACCAGCGGTTTATTCATTCATGAAATGAGTTTCTCATTAATAGGCGCCTTTCAGTGATATAATTTTTGTCCGTTTTACTTATCTAGGCCATTCCTAAGCAAAAAAACTTCGTTATTAGAAATGTTAAACGAGTGTACCATGATGACAAGTAATTTCTGAAAGCGAAATTCTCTGAGTTTTCCAGGTTTTCCAGGGTCATAATATAATTTTTCCAGGTTCAAAAAATATATTTTAATTATTAAATGTGCGCCAGAATTTTTTTGAAAACAATATTTAGTAATAATAATAATTATAATTATTAGGAAACGCCGAAGGCGATATTTTGTTAATAATTACATTTCAAATTGTAAGTATTTACTCAACATTACTAAACAAACATATCCTAATGATGGATTTTACGAATATTATTTTGAAAAACTACCATAAAATGCAATTTAGGTATATTTTCCTTGAAACGTTTTTATTTTGGAAAATAATAATAGTAATGAAATAAATTGCTGAGGGATTTTTTTTTATAAAGCTAGATTACCAATAATGCAGCTCTAAAATCTATACCATCTTAAAAACTTCAGAAGTTAACTCGAAAGACGCAACTCGATAAGAATTATCAGAAATAACGGCTTTTAGGTATAATCTCTTGAAAATGTTTTCCAGAAATGCATAAAGTAAGATTAATTTAGGACATTTAAAATAAAACATCATCACAGATGCTGAACTTTAGGGGAATGGCAGAATTGATAATCAGCCAATATTTTTTGTGTTTATTTCCCACAATTATAAACAACAAACACAAAATGCAATTTTCATACTGAAAAATTCCCGGTTTCAGTTAAGAATTCCCTGAGTTTTCGAAGTTTTTCAGCTTGCATTTAAAATCTCCTGCAGTTTTGAAGATTCAAGGTTTTCCAGGTTGATAGTCACCGTGGTGTATGCGGTACATACTGTACATGTAGATGTACAATTTACCTCGTATAATACAGGGAGATACATAGTTTCATTCATAAGGTAGAAAATCAAATGGTAACAAATGGTGTGCTGAGTGGCAAATTCAAACTTAGACAAATGCAGACAAACGCAGCCACGGCTATTATATTTTAGTTATGGACATTTTAACAAAGTCTAGACATCTCATTTGAGCCCTGGCATTTCATCTGAAGCTTTCTAGATTATTTCATTGAAAATATTGGTGCAATTTATGATGAATGGAGTGGGAAAATCAAGATTTATCAAGGTGGGTGGAGAAAGAATAGGAAAGCATGTCCATAATTTATATAAGGTCAAGCAAGATTCAGTGCTTGAATCTAGAAAAAACTCCCCTACGAAAAGCCATTTATCAATGTGTCCATGGGTCATCCTTTTATTCTCGTTTTCGTTTAGTTTTCACATGAAAAACACATCGAATTGGGTGGGCTAGTTGCCAACAATAGCCCACACATGAAATAGAGTGGACTGATTCGCCTCCTCCTTGGTAATAGCCACGAAAACCCCATCCCCAACTTATTGAAATCAAATTTCCCATCAAATATCAATACAGACGTTTTATAGACGTTTCCTAATCTGCGGATAAGTAAATAGATTGAAGCACAGATTGGGTGAAGGGTTTCAATTGGTGGGATGTTTCTGAAAATTAATTTACCATAGTGGGGAGAAAAAAAATGCGAGATAAAAACTTTCCAATTTGATTTTGAAGGATTGGGAGGCAGAGGAGGAGGAGGAGAAAGAGGAAGTATGAAGTCAGCAAATATTTGAAGATAAAATAATAATAAGTTCCTGACGGTACCTATCAAAAGTGACTCTTTATGCCTTCATCAAAATCAATGAAACATGAATTACGGTTCACTATTGAGGAAACACAGGAATGTCTCAAGATGAAATTTAATAAAAACACTCCATCTTCAAGTTTTATTTCAATCAAAGATTTTTAATTAAAGTCAGAAATTTAGATGTTATATACAGGTACAAGCACAGTAAACAGTGCATCGTACAATTAGTTCTGAGAAAGTCGTCTGTTAACCATAACATATTAATTTCCTGGATGGAATAATGGTAAATAATAACTAAATACCAATTCTTGGAATGGTAATCTTCATACATGTAGGTATCAACGAGAAATGTGTATTTGTTATCAAGAGATGAAAATCGTTATAGGTTATAAGCTGCGATTATAGAGTTAAAAATAATTCTGAAACTTGTGGAAGCTTTAACATGCAGTATACAGATAATTACTGAATATTGTCTAAAAACAACACTTTTTTGTTTGAAATTATGAAATCTTGAAACATGTTGACAGTAACCTAAATATACGATCGTACATGTAGATTTTAAAATGCAAAACAGTACATGTATCTTGCTATGAAATATAGTTATGAAAGTTAAATTGCCCTAATATTAATCACTGACATTAAAGTGCTGAGTTGATTTGAAAAATAACATTCTAATGGTACCTCTAGCTCAGTGTATACAGCTGGGTGCATCCCAAACTTTTTTTTGTTCATTACTCAAAAACCGTTTCTTAGAAAGTCCTTGTTACAAAATACAACCAATCTGAAAGTCTTTTATACCCAATTCAGGTAAAATAGTCATTACATTATCGGCAAAAATGATATAACGGTAATCTAATCACTGTCTTCAATGTCCCTACAATGTCAGTCCCACTTTTACCACATATTGGGTAATTTACCCAGCGCTTCTGTACTCAAAATAACACGACTAAATATGAATTCCAGAATTTCCTGCTTTTGTCATATAAATTTCAAACGTGCTAGGAAATTGATGGCATCTAGCTGTGCGTCTATCCTTGGCGTTACCAATCTAATAGCATTTCCTATATACGGTCATTAGTTATAAGTTACAACCGGTGTTGGCACTTATCCTTTATCCTGCGAGTCACATGATGAAATACCAGTCATCTATCAAGGGGGGAAAAGGTTAAAAACTGCAGGCCCGTTTGGTTGGACCCTACGTTCAAAACGAAACTTAATCAATCTAGCATGAAATGTTTTTCTTATTTGACTTTCGTTCTTTTCCAGTTAAGTTTAATTTGGAAAAACTGGTGCAAGTCATTATTTATGCTGGAAGCCGAGACATTGAACGAAGCATCAAAAAGCTATTAAATGAAAAACCTGGCGTGTAAAAAGTGTATCATTGGAAAGGAGTAGTAGGAAAAACGCTCCAGGGTCACACAAAAACAGAAAATAAGTAAAGTAAAAATCGATGAATTATCTTAGTAAGCTGCATCATTATTGCTAATGATGCCATTTTTCATAATTTAATTACCTATTCGGGTTAAGCCTAAAACAATGGATGATGCGCCCCATAATGGTTGGCCCATTTATCATGCTTCCATAAATGCGATGGAGGATATAGTGCCTTTAGCACAAATGGGCCAAATTACGAGGATGGAAGTTTAATGTTGGTAGAAATAGCCACCAAAATCAATTAGATGAAATCTTTGAATTTAATTTTTATGATTAATCAGGGTTCCCACAGCTTTAGTAATATAAAATCCCTTGACTTTCCTTGGCTTCCCGGGTCAAAGTTTGATTTTCCCCCTGACCTTTAGGGCTTCCCCATTGACCATGTAAGAAAAAACTTCCTATTGAATATAAACAGTATTATTGAATTTTAATTATAAAGGAATTCATACAACATTAAAGTATCTAGAAATTCACTGTTTTAATTTGAATTTTTAATATCGAGTAAGCAGATGCAACAAATTTATTTTAATTTGGCAAATTTCGACATTGTATTAATGAAGCCATGAAAATATATGTACATGTACATGTATATAGATGGATCCAGTCTGCCATATTGGGGCTTTCTTTCATTGCGCAAAGGGCAACATCAACTACAAAGGATGGTACAAGCTATAAGCGATATATGAAATACCTTCTGGATTGATATTATAATTAAAAGTTAGTAAATCCCCTGGTTTTCCAGGATCTCAAGGTTCTGTTGGAACCCAGTTGATATTTATTGAAATCGTTGGTAAGCATGTACAATCAGGCCATAAATTAAAAAAAAATTGATAAAATGTATTTTTCAATAAATACTATGAATACTTATTACATGCATTTCCTATTACAAGTAGTATTCCAAGTAGTAGTAAGTTTTTTCTTAAATTGACGGTCTCTGTACAGGCTGCTAAATTAACTTATTCAGAGATTCAAAAAACGATTAAAAAGTATTTGATCAGATACTGTAAGCAGCTAATACATATTATATGTAATCTATTTCTGAAAACGACATCTGCCCTAGTGTTTTATAAAAAAATATCGCTTCTATACATGCCATTATCAATTTAACCAATTAAAGAAGGCAGGTGCAATAAATAGGAAGAAATGATTAAAATAAACGGCCTACATATGAGAAACAGATGCATCAATTTTCCTTATGACTGTTCCGAAATCAATAGCAACACGCGTGTGCAGTTAGTGATGGCTGACAAAGATTAATATTATAGACATTTTATCAAAAGAAAGCTGAATTTCTGTTATAAAAACGACATGCAAGGTTCGGCTAGAAAAGAAAAAAGCAAGAGTTTATGAATTATGACTACTTGGAACGAATCCATATTCCGGCATTCATAAATATCAATTATTAACGCCAAAACTGAAGAAAAAAATAAAGTACAGCTTTCTGTGAAATGTCAGATCTAATATCTTTTGAATTTTGCCTTAATGCCACTAGTAGTCCGCTGCTAATCAATGCTACTACGGTATAAGCCTAATCAAACACTGGTGATTGATATTCAAGTTCATTCTCAATAGTACTGAGTTGCCCTCACTTTTTCAGGTTTTAAAATAATTTTTTCTGACCACCTGACGAGTAATTTATGTACTTTTGACACTGGAAAACATGATTTTAAGCAGGACCTATTTGCATTAACAAAAATTGGCGTACATGGTCTTCAATCAGTGTAAAAATCGCCTAACTGTACAGGGTGCTCATAAAGTCATTACAAAAAAAACAGGAAACAAAAACTTCTGATCTAATATAGCCGCTCATCACAAAAGTAGTGCATCCTTCCACGCATAGTGTAACTTAGTTTTATGCCGGATGATCCGATCAATAAATAAGGGTAACAGGGCAGACACAAGACGTACGTCTTCCGAGTCATAGAACAGCTACTAAATGCAGCTAAGCGTATAAATACAGCGCCGCCTCTGACAAGTCGGAAATTACAACATCTAAGTGTCATTTTCAGTCTAATACAGGAAGTCTTTATCATCCTGCGGTACACTATAACGGATAAAACTCAACAAGATTGACTTTTATGCTAACGTACTGCTGAAGGCGACATTGAATTTCCCGGATACGATAGCCCAAACATTGTGACCCCTCAATTTATGCCAATCGCCATATTTATGTATAGGGAAATGTTATTAAACTACTATGTGATTAAAGGTGAGTGGTTTGTTTGCACTATAATTTTATTTTGAAAAGGGCCCAATCCTTATACTGTAATCTGTATATATGATCGAACGCCTTATGTAATGAAAGAAAGGAGTAAACAAGTGTTTTCAGCACGATACAAATCTACAATGTAATCAAATTACAGTGTGGACAGATTGGATCTCTTGTTAGGTAATTCTTAAAGCCCCCAATGAAAAGGCTTTAAGTCAATGGTAAAACGATGGGATGTTCTTTTCGCAGACCACCAATGTTATAATTCTCAAGCTTTTTCATTGATTATCCAAAATCCACTCATCAAAAATTTCATTTTGCCCAAAACACCTCATCTGAAATTCCGTGATACGAAATTCAGTATCATCAGCAAAAATTATTTCATCTTATAAATGGTAAATTATGGTAAACTTAATGTGTTACAGTGTACCCTAAGCACCAGCACTTCTACCCAGTTTTGCTTAATTCACCAAGGTTTGGGCAGTGGGAATCTTAAGCGCCCAGATACATCAGTTCAACTTCTTACGGAGGAGACCCAACGTACATGTATATTGAAACTCGAGAACAAATCGATTTTTGTGTACAGAAGTCTAAATATTTGAACACTGACTTTAAATACATGTACGTTTTGCAACAGAGCTGAATTAGGATATTGGTCGATATAGTCCCTGCTCCAGCAATAGAATCTTTGAGAAAGTGGGTTTCTCCTAAAGGCTCATAGGCTACCAGTGATTGCTTGGCTGTTAGGGGCAGTAATTCAGATATTACATTGTTAGCTTGGTTTAGATTAACTACAACAAAACAAAAACCAAAAATAAATAAATGAAAAGGATACATTCTGACAGCTAGGACAGATGTCTCATTCTTGTATAATAGCCAAGCAGAGCTGAAATATAAATAATATGCCCACATTTGGAGCAGGTACTATTCTAGGTTCCCTGATTTGTAAGAATGCCGATGAACTAAGCACACCCAGCTATAACTTACGCAAATTTATGCAGGTATTTCAAAAATTTATTAGAGAGGAAACAGATGTCAAACAGTTGAAGGAAAGATAAAATTACAGTATATCGCATTTTGCAGTACAATTCGAGTATACAAAATCTGTGTATGTGAAAGATGAAAATCGATAATGCAAACTGTCTAAAATTGCAATATACGAGCGTACATAAAGTATATCATTAACATACAGGGTCTCATATCCGAAATCTTGACATAGAAACATTATAAAATCCAGGTTTCCATACACATGAAGATGTACATGTATTTCGTACATTCCCTATAGACTCTTTGTGTCTGCGACAAGATTCAATCTAATTAATATCCCACATTCTTGTCGGCGGCTTTCAAATTAACGTGACCCAAAATACCCTAAAGTGAAGAAGTATCATTAAATAATTTAGCCAACATTTTTGTTTAATGTATACTTATAATTTTCACGTAGGCCGCAGGCACTATAAATTTATGCCATAAAAGAGAGCATTAGCGCTTTGCGACGGATGAATAGCAATTTCTAACGTTATAAGGTTTCGGATGCATATAATGTTTAAATAATTAATTAAGAAAAAATAAAAGCATTATAAAAATCGACGAAGTTCGGTTGCTATCAAGCTTATAGTAGCTGACATTACATATAGGGACGCAATGCAGTTAAGATTGAAGTGAAGAAAAACAATCGATTTAGGGGCTCTAATTCGCTCTGTTCATCAAATTGGCATTAATGAAGAAAAACTCTGCTTTTTGGAGCGCACCGCAGGGAGGTGATTCCAGGAGGATCGTGTTTTACTCTAATCGTTCATTGCCATAGGCTGCGGCATTATTTGCTCATTTATAACGTATAAATAAAGCAGTCTTTATAACAGTTAGGCGCAAGAATAATAAGAAAAAAATACGACGATGTTTGACGACCTCAGGCTTAATTAACGCAAGAAACGCTTTTTTGCGAACGAAAAATGCATGATAAAAGGAATTATGAATAAACTGACTGTAAGCATAGTGCTGGCTTCGTGGTTTGATGATGACTTTTCGTCATAACTTCTAGTTTTAGAAAACACGTTATACTGCAGGATGACCACACTTTTACCCATTTTTATTTCCCTGGTACTTCCCTGATTTCCAAGTCCTGTTACCGGACTTAAGTTTATTACTAAACATTACAATTGACTTACAAATATTTGTATTGCAAACTCTTCCACAACTCATTCATGCATGTACAGTATACAGTACACTTAGAAGGGAAAGTGCAGTCAACCTTTTAAAATTCAAAGATTTTCGCTTAAAATTGCCTTTTATTTAAATTCCCTGATGCCGCCATGACTTTTCACCCAATATTTTAATTCCTTGACAAATCCTTGATGTCCCAGTTTTCTAGGTAATGTTGTCACCGTGTAGTTTTTCGGAAAATTTACATTTATTTCCAAAGCCACGAAGTTTCAAATGTGGGTTCAACTATTTTAAGTTATACTGAGAGTTCTACTATAAGGTCACTACTACTTAAGTTCAACTATTGAACTTAATCAAAATAATAAATTTATTAAAAGTATATTATAGCTTTTATAACTTAGTATAAGAATATTACAACTGATCTACATGTACTTCTGCTATGGAATGAAAAATAATATACTACATTTTAACAAGTTTATTATTAAACATTAAAATTGACCTTCACATTTTTTTGCCCTTCTCAAACAAACATATACTGTACTTTACACCTAGAAGGGAAAGTCTAGTTAAGTTAGTCAACCATTTTAAAATTCCCTGGATGTTCTTTAAAATTGTCTTTTTATTTCAAATTCCATGATCACTCCCTGGCTTTCCCCCTATATATTTAATTCCCTGTCATTTCCCTTATTTCTCTGATTTCGTCGTTTTCAGGTAATGTGGTAATGTAGTTTTTTTCGGAAAAAGTAAGCTTATTTCCAAAACCGCAGTTTCAAATGTTGGATTAGTTCAACTATCGAACTTAATCTAATTAACAAATCAATTGAACATATGAAAAACGGCAAATGTTACACGAGCTTATACCCCAGGGAAATGCCGTTAACTTTCCAAAAACTTTGCAACTATGTAGCAACAAACAAGCCAGTAATCTATAGCTCACTTAATATCGGAATCTGGGCTAATCAACTCATCTTCGCAATGCCATAGGGTCACGTCCTTTCAAGCGACGTCATATTCCTCCCTAGTATTAATACCGCGTTAGTAAGTAATGTGTTAGTTGCAGCCTGCAATTCAGCTGCTGCTAAAAAAGTGAATCCATACTATTTAATAAGCCTGGCATCCTTCGTGACAGATGCATTTCATGGCAGCTCCATAATTATAGCATTTAACACAATTAAATGTCTCCCCGAGGTACAGGATTGCCAGTCATCGACCTAGAGCAAACATCAGACAAATGAATATATCCACCTATCAGCACGAACAGGTAAATATTTAATCAAAATCTCTTAAATTTTTAAAACTGCTTATTTGGGATTATAAAAAACGGCGTACGCGCTAATCTCCCCTAATTCAAACATGACGAATATTACAAATTTTTATTCGTGAATTAGAAAGCCCAGCTGGGGAGAGTTGGGGTGCACCAAATCATAGTGCAACCGACCAAAACGCATTAAGAAGTCAGCTTGCAAATTACTATCGACCCAAGCACTTATGAAATTTTCAAATTGCTCGTTTTGCCAGAAATTATAAAGGGAAATGACAAGGCGAAATATTTAAGAAATGTCAGCGTCCATAAGGTCAATGCATTCCAAGAGTCCCATGAATCATCGTTTCTTGTGTTATGTTTAGGAACATAAAAATGCTACAATCGATTTTGAATTTTCCAAAAGGGGGTGTTGGACTACACAGTGCAGGTGAATAGGAAAGTTGCAATTTGATGACTTGGTCGCATGTTTGTTATATTTGGTCGAGCCTGACTTATTTCAGCGATGCAATTAAGCAGGATGACTACGTACAAGTATATCGAAAACTCTCGAGGATTAGAGAGAATTGAACGAAACTCCCCATTAGCAAAGTCAAGATGTACTCATTTCTGGATGAGTATAAATGAGCACGAGTATTGAGATTTTTACGACTGGCACTAGAGTTCCAATAACATTACGACAGATGTCGCTTGATTCCGTCATAGTTAGAAATTGCTGATGGGATGCAACCACGCCCTTTGTCCATTACAGACGAGCACTACCCATCAGTCACACTTAATGGAGGTCACTTTGATCTAGTGCATGTCAAATTAAACACATACTGTAGTTGATAAAAGGTATATTTGCATCACCTTAAAGTGTACCTAATTTGCAGCAAATTACACCCCACAATAGTCATTTCTAATTTTAGTTGGCTGTATTTCGGAATATGCATGCTGTTGCCCTGCTCCAACATCGACACTATGAGAAAGTGGCCTTCTCCTAAAATCTCACAGACTGGAAGCGATTGTATGTGTATAGGCTTGGTTATTGGTTAAGATAAACACAAAATAGCAAAACGCAAAATAAATCGCAAAAAGAATAAATTGAAACAGCTGAGGCAGATGTCAATCTTGTCCAGGGTTCCCCAGATATGACATTTCCAGGTTTTAAAACAAATTTCCCTGATGTAAGGAAAGTTATATAGCCAGGAGGCAGAGCATAAATCGTCACCAGAAACCAGCAAATTTAGATTAGATTTTTTCATAATTTCTTTTGCAGAATTGCTTGTCGTCTCTTTATACGTGTGCCAACCAATAACTAGTTATGCAAAATCTGTTATTTATTTGCTGAATTTTCAGGACTTTTTTAAACTGAATCAATTTTACCTGAATTTTCCAGGCCGTTTCAATGTCCCTAACTTTTCTAGGCCGTTTCAATTTCCTTGACTTTTCCAGAGTTTCCAGGTCAGTGGAAACCCTGTTGTCTAACAGATAAATATGGTTGAAATACATATATTTTTTGACATTTAGAGTAGGACATATTCCGTAGTATATCCATTTAGTATGAAAAAAGTGGATTGACCTGAATTTTTTCGAAGTCAAAATCACTGATAAAGTTACGACCGAAAATAACTGCACTTCAAATAACATATAAATGATTTTCATACCGATTCATGAGTGCCTATGACCGCCTTACTGACTTTTGGTAGCCGATTTCAGCAATGCTTTTTTAGAAACTCAGATTTCAACGGGGCTTTTACGTCCTACCAGTTTCAAGTTAATTTTCTCGCCACGTTCTTCTTGAATTTGGGTTATGTAAATTTGGTCCGCTTCTAATTGGACATTGTACAATTCGCTAAAAATACGTACGTAGCTCACTTAAAACTTTTCAATTCACAAATGTTGCCTAAATGTGCCCTTCTTTCCCTCGGAACTGGAAAAATTGCTCATAACGTGCAACGGCAGGGATTTTACTGCATACGTAAACTACCTCCTTTAGGATCAGGAAAAAAATCCCGAGCACTCTTCAGTGTTTTTGTCCACTTCAAGAAGCCATTTGCGGTATAAATTTCACTTTGATTTCCACGCAAAATTGGACACGAAGGACCCTGGCGGATTTAAGTGCACTCTGAAAGTGGAAGTTGGCGACTCCAACGAGAAAATGCAAAGGCAATCTCAGCAGCTGCAGCAACAGCGGCAGATATCCAAATTCACGAACCAAGCACAACTGAAAAATCTAAAATCCGTAAAGTGGATCAAACGTTAAGCAGATTTTACTCCGTGTGCACATGCATTATAGTTATTCAGTCTCAAAATAGCAATATGGTATTACTATTTAATGGAATAGTTTCAGATCAAACTTCGATTATTGACAAATGGCTTTAGGACCATCTAGATGGGCATCGCTAAATTGCGTTTGTAAAACGACAAAAATACCATTTAAACTATTCGTTTTTTGAACTATAAATATAATAATTACCTGCTATCGGTTTCTTAACTTGAAACACAACAATAAAGTTGGCGAGTGGTTGTTATTTTACACCATCTTGAAAAAGTGCAATTGAGTTCTTTTTGCAAAATGGAACTCCTAAACGGAATCTGACTTTCTACGGTTGTCATGGTTATCACATGCGCATCCTCCTCGTTCATCGGCACGTGACTCCTTTTTTAACGAATCAGCGCTCATTGCATTTGATGGCAAATTCAAACTGAGGAAAAGTTAGAAAAATAGCTGGAAATTTTGTCTATTGCAATTGCAATTAATTTCTCAGAATGCAAAGCTGCATCTTTGGTATTTGCGAGTAAAAATAAATAACCAATAGAGTGCGTATCATGTTGAATTTTTGATTTGCTAAAGCCATTTATTAGCTAATAAGTATGTTTAGCAAAACAAACATTAAATAAAGTCGTACTAATATTTGTTTCGCGTTTATTTCAATACTATTATTTCCCAATCATTACGTCTTCCTTGATCACATTTCTAACCATTGAAGATTCGACGCAAGATTCAACCCCTCATGTTATTTACATGTAAATGTTTTATTGTTTATCGTTATTACTAATGAGTTGGGAGGAGCAAAAACGGGAACAGCTAAATGTACAGGTAGCTAAACTGTATTTAACAATAGTTGGTTGCCATCGTCCACTATATTCTAGTCTGTAACGGTTTGTTGGTTTAATAACAGTTTGACGTCTGGTTATTGTCCATTCGTTTTACACGAACATGCAATGTAATAATGGCGTATCATGCCGTTGAGTGGTCAAGAAAAGGTCACGGAGTGTTCGTGCTGTGTCAGTCAGGGCATAAAAGAAAGTATCCATGGTTGCAAACTCATTCATTCGGGATACCTATTCCATTACTGTCAGAGTGCATTAGGATCACTTTCATGGTCAACTTTGAGCTTTTTTTTATTTCTTATTTTATTTTTTCCCTGGTTTGACCGACGGTCAGTCGAAAACTCCGAACGTTGGGCATTGAAAAACGGCCTCAGTTAAACGAAATACTGCTATCGACGCGATTTTCAATCAAATTAACGAAATATATACTAATAGTTATAGAATTAACTACAACATCTCATTATGATAACACCAAGATAACAGCCTCATACTGTATATCTACCATTAACAGAATTGGATTACCAAAGACAGAATAAGAAAACCACTAAATCTAATCTGCAACGGTGCCCATGAACAGAGGTTTCTCAAGCAGAGAAAGCTTCCGGTTTATTATTGTAAATCACAAAGAAACCAAAGTGTTCGAAAATGACAGCTGAATGAAGTGGACGCGTCTTGTATCACTCGATGTTCCATTTGTGCCTGGCCTTAAGAAAGTCCATTTTCATCGCATGCGGCAATGAGGATTTTGATAAAACAGACTAGGGTTTTACCACGATTGGACTGGTCATTTTCGTCACGGTCAAAGAGACGACCCCTGTCATTGAGGGAGGAAGGATTCGTATACATGTATGAAATCCGTATGGAATCCTTCCTCCTTTAATTTACTTCATATGTTTAATGTATTAGTTGAAAGAATTGAGACGTTGTTAAATCGAAATGCATTCTGGGCCGAGCGAACTGCATCCAGCTACGTATTTCTGCAACCTTTTATGAGAATATTATTTTAATTAAATATCTAAACTTGCATTTACTTTGAAATTATATACTTGCCAACGATATTAAAACAGGTAAGTTTTTTTTATTTATCTGGCTTTTAGAATTGCATTCAAACCCATCAATCTGCATTTCATAATGCATCCCCAATGATATATGGATGCCCTTAAGAGTGCCAACAAACACACGAAGAGCGCGACATCGTTCCATAATGGTTTAATATAATAAATTATTCCACGAAATAAGATTAGTACCAAAAAATTCAGCAAGTTAGGATGCCGGTAAGTCAGTTTAAAACGACTTTGTAAAGGTCAATTACAGACAGAGATGAATCACACCAAGTTACTAAAATGGTTGTAAAAAAGTGTCGTCCAAAAACAGTTGACCAGAAAATAATCCTTTATAAGCAAGTTTCGTTCTGGGCTTAATGAATTTCATTCCTTCTGAAATCAGTTATTAGGGCTCGTTAAGTAAGAAGGACGCGTTGAGAGATGGCGCTCCAACTGACCGGAAGACGTCATCACAATCAGCCGAAGCAGGCAGCGCTTGTTTTCCGTTAAGTGGCGCTTTGGGTGATTGAGATCCGTCGCACCCGGTCAAATCAATTTCGGCCAATACTTACAGTCGGACATTAACTGGCCCCTAGCTCTTCTCCGCGAAGCATTAAAGCCGAGATCTTATCCCCAGGCTATGGCTATGGGCGCAATTAATAGAATCAATTAAAAGCTTTTGCTGACAGATTAACTTTGAAACGGATCCTGATTGCTTTCTTAGGTCGACCGGTTAATCAATCGGCGATTTACTACACAGAAATCGATGACCAACGCATTTAACTTCACCAGGAAATTATCCCAGTCCGTGATGACAGACTGACTCGTGATCAGCAGGAAACCAAAAGGGCTTTTTACTTTAGTGCGGGGTTTGAAATAATAGGAAGATTCTGTGAGTACAAGCCATAGGCTGGACTTTGGTTGACCAACTGCAATTAAGATGCAGATTGTTGGGTCTACATTTTACAACACGATCTTCCTTTGAGCGATTATTAGACATTTTTATGCATTAATTACTGTACATGGATAGTTTCTTAAGTAGCAAAAGTCAGTAACTGTAAAATCTCGACTATCTCATAATGTCTGAATGTGTGGGCTCGTAGGCTGGACGTGATTGCCCGGCGGTTGGGGGAAGCTAAATCAGTTACGTGTATTACATTGTTGGGTTAGTTTACATATAGTTAACGCAAGGTTACAACACTAAAAACCAAAAATAATAAAATAAATAAATCAAAAGGATGAATTACGACAGTTAGGACCCGTACCATTCCTATGTGCAATACAAGTACATGTAAAGTTGATGTATAACAATTCTGTGCACATTTGAAGCAGGGGCTACACGGAGACTTTCAAATGTTAAGGTGAGATCTTAGATGGTCACCTACCAATATCGATGGACAAACAACGACAAATCGAGACCATTATTTTCAGCAAGGACTTACCTGTAAAGAAAAATTTTAAACAGTGTTAGACACTAGTAAAAGTAGAGTTTTTTAATTTCTTTGGCCGAATTGCTTGTCATTTCTTGATTCTTGTTCTAACCAATGACTAGCCATGAAAAATCTGTTATTGATTAGTCTAATTAAGTTGGTTTCAAAATTTTCTGAACGAGTCACAGCGAGCTAGAATTTTTTTCCGAGAGTGACCATCATGACATATGTATGACCTTGATCGGGACATTCACAGTCACGACAAATATGGTTTCCGTATAGCCGTAGTCGATTCTAAAAGTAACCTTCAAGAATTGTCAATGTATCTCTTACCGAATTAAAGATATAATTTTATTTCGATAGGCACTGTCTAAACATTTATTTGGTTGCATGGGCACTGACTAAACAGAACACCCTGTATATGCTGGAGATGGGAAACAGCAAGGTATATTCCGAAGTAAAGCACAGGGTTGTCCTATGGAGATTTCAAAAAGCTGTAGTTGTAACATACTTCAATTTCGTTTGATGTAAAACTAATGGTGAAGCAATGGGACCAGCATCGTGAAAATTCAGTCCATTCGACAAATATTAGCTTCCAAACTCAAAAACTGGCAACGTAAAAGCCGAGTTATGTTTTGATTGAAAGATTTTTTCGACTCCACCAATAGAAAGTAGCAAGTTTTTCGCATAAATATATTTACAATCAGCCTTTGAAGATGTTTCTCTTTGAAAGAGCTCATGCATCTACAGTAGACATTTGAAGCAGAAAGGGAAAAAAATTCCTGACAGGCGCATTGGGCCACATAAATCATTTTCAGCTTTCTACTGGGACATCTGGTACCGAGAAACTGCATTAGACCAGGTCAGTCCGTCTGAAATGTCCGGCAAGAGGCCCATTGGCAAAAGGCCATAAAACGCCGCCACGTGCCTCCTAGGGTCATTACACGAATGATCATGCTAAAGCTTCCCACGAATGTCCAACCGAAATTGAAAATCCTCAGAAAACGGATACTGCTTTTCTCCCAAGTCTCTCGTTTCCAATTATAAATAAAAAATGATGAGAGTGACCTAGGAAATTGATCATAGCTGGCACGGCACTTCGGGGGATAGCCGTATGCAAATTTTTCGCGGGAAAAATCCATAAGATATTCGCAACATTCTGAAAAAATTATTACATGCCATCATGGTGTAGCACATCCGAGAGTTATGGGACCCAGTTTCATTAAGTCACGGCTGCTAACTTTAATAACTAACTTGGTGCACCATTTTCCGAAAGCTTTCTGCATAAAGGGGATAGCAATGTGACATGGAATAAATTTAGAACCCTAAAATGGTCACTAAATCAAAGGAAAAAAATCAGTAATTCGAGCAAACTAAATTCAGCTGAATGGGCAGATTCAGCGAAATCGTCTCTTTATACTGTAGTTTAATAGGTTGAATGAAAAAAAGATTGTGCGTCATAATTCCCTGCTCGCATTTCAAAAATTAATTTTTAAAACTCTTAAAATTACGAGAACCACATTTTGGAAAAAGGTAGAACTAACTCCCAAAGTTTAGGAAAAATGTAGGACTTCTACCATTTTCCAAAATTAGTTCCTCGTAACCCTAACAGTTTTTTTTAATTAAATTTATAACCAGAGAAGGACTTTCTGATCACCCTGTATTAATCGACATGTTCCTGTCGGAGAAATACTGTATACAGTATGTTTATTTGTCTCAATTTAAGCAATTGTGTAAATGCATTTTAAATTGGTGAACTCGCGCAAAATAGTCAAATATTGATCCATAAAAACAGATTATAAATGGTGATCATTTACATCCGCCATTTTGAAAGTAATGAATTGGTGGCACTCACCATGACTACAAAATAAGATATAGGCTATAATATGACTAAAATGCGAAAAGTCGATTGCAAACAGCAACAACGAGAAAATTAGTTTTGCAACTATGCCTCAAATAGGGGTCCAACAAAAGTCAAATTTTCTCATTCGTTGTGCACAAGATCCAAACAATGAGCGTAGATTCTAACGTAGCATAGCCTTAGCCTGTAAACCTCATAATAGTCAACAAGTAATTTCGTGTATGTCTGTTTGATAAAACTGATGCGACAATATTTCAAGAACCTTTGGACATGTCATCTACATTGCAAATAACCTTAATGCGCCATAGAAATGCATTATGATGATACTCATTACTCATTTCATGACAATTCCAATTCTGTCTACAAATCGCCTACTTATACGCCTATTGCACCACAATTCACATTCATAATTACAAGCATCAGGTTGCCATTACTTCCAATAATTGGTAGAACAAGCGATGCAAAATAAGCATTAAAATTATCTCTCGCTGCAATATGCATGTGTACGCGTACAAATCTATAATCGTTATGGATCGCTCCTTAAGGATTTTTCTCTGTAATTAAGATAATTAAAGTACAGATTCGCTTTCCACATTTTTGTAATGCTTTCATCCTGTACGAGGCGATCAATGTTGCTGCGAAACAAATGAGGTTTAGATACCGTTGGGTCTTGAAGCAAACAAAAAATCTAATAAATTAGAAGTAAGTCTGTTGAATACAAAAAACTTGGAAAAATTATGCTGTAGATTCGAGAAATATCCAGACATTAGCATCAGCTTGCAGAGGGAGCATTTACAATGGCGTAATAAATTGAAAAAATATCGAAAACGTATCTTCTAACAAGTCCAATTTAGCAAATTACAATTGCATTAATAAATTTTTGACGCCTTCTTCGTTAAAGAAATTAACGTCACCTCTTGATTTTAGTGCTAACCAATAACTATTATTGATTTGTTACATTTACTTCACCTTTTCAAAGTAAACCAATTTTCCCTGACTTTTCTAAGACGGTCCAATTTCCCTGACTTTTCCAGGTTTTCCAGGTCTGGGGAACCCAAGAGTAATGCAGATGACAAAACATGTAAGTTGATCACATTTCATAGGATGCATATTGTGACACGAAACATATTTTAATCCAATACATTTCGCATTCTATAAAAGCAATTCCAAACACCACCCATATAGAGCATTGTTAAAATCCCCTTTCGAAATGATATGTAAATTATATCCATGAGTCATTCTCGCTATCTTTTTCTGCCTGCCTTTTCCTATTCATATGCGTCTCTTGACGTCTTAAATTTCATATGTATATTAAGTTTTCTCATTGTTTCTTTTTTATTTAACGCATTGTAATAGATGTCAGAGGCTGATTTATAGAGAGAAACTTTTGGCACGCCTCATGGCGCTTCACCTTTTGTGTAAAACAGCGTCATCGAATGAGTTAGTACCATAGTCAAAGCATATCTATCCATTTGCATGCACATGTAGAATTCAAAAAAATTATCTCATATTGGGCGTGAAAGGTAATTTAAGAGCTTAGATCGAACGATTGCATCGCATTAGCCACTACCTAATAATTAGAACAAAATGTAGCTCTAGACAAAATCTTGTTTCCACCTTTTTTTCCAATTTAGCCAAAATGACTCCACTAACAAAATGGGCAGAAAAAAAACACGTAAAAAGTGACATGCGCACAAGCCGTATATCTCGAAACTATCAAAATTCAGATTAGGGGGCAATTTGAAGGAGAAAATGGCTTTCCGCATGGTTACTCTGAAAACCATTATTTGTGGGGACGATTTTTTGTATCTATTCGACCAAGGGTTTTGATCCACTCTTGAGCAAGAGGAGGAACTTTCTTCTAAGAAAGAAGCTTACACAATCGCATTGCCTACATTACGTCAAGTTCAAGATGGTATGAAATTTTAGAAGCATCACCATGCAAAATGCTCGTCCCAGACCCACCTAAAATCACCGGAGACTTAAATGGTCAGCAAGTATGACGAAAGGTCTACGAGTGAATAATTCGCCTCCAACCTTACGTTTCTTCAAAATGGGAAAGACAGGGCACGGACATGTCTTGAGCAAGTAGAAAAAAATGACGAAGTCAAAATAGGTTTCGTGTCATTGAATTTGCATTTCTTGGGTTTTAATTAAAATCGCAACAAGGTTTAGCGGCGCACGTAATCACTGTCATTGCTAATTCGTCCCCCATGTTGCTATAAGACGTAATTTACATTCTTTCTCGCGTGTGTATGTAGTGGAATTAACACGTAAAATTCGTCCGAAATCATTTATCGTCAAGATGATGCATTATAAGCTTATTTGGGTTTAGCTAACTTACCGTATATCAGTGGTCATATTTAATACAATGTTAATATTATGTTCGGCAATAGGTTGATTTATCCGAAATAGTCCATTTCAATGTCAAAACTCCTATCAAAATTGGACAATTAAATTGTCCAAAGAGGCGCACATTATGCAGGGTTTTTCAGAAACAATTAGATGAATTAAATTTAGCGCTGCTACCAACATTTTAGAAGGTGGTCAGCCCAACCAACACCGATGTGTCGAGAGGGGTTCATTGTGTTTAGTTAATGGCGTGAAATTAGTGCATTACGAGTTCCAGGGCCATACCATTTTGGAAAATGCTGTACGGGTCAGTCAGTTAGGAAGAGCTAATTAGACAATTTGCAAACAGTCTTTTTGTTTCTACAACAACCTGTGCATGTATATAATACATGTATACAGTGTGTAGTACTAAAATTTTAATTGATATGTACCATCACAAGAAATAGGAAGGAGATGATCCAAGATCCAAAATAGAGCATTCTGATATAATCCCGAAAACAACACCAAAAGCGAGACGTTTCTTTCTTTTATATTTCCTTATGACAAAGAAAGATTGCGAGGCTGAACATCGCAAAGACAGAAAATGTTTCACTGCCTTTTCATCGAAACATATATACAAAATGAAGAAGTGCAATAAAGCAACATACAAGGTTGTACCGGTATGTCCGCTCATTTCTCATCAGAACAAAGTAAAATAGCAGCAAATAATCTTAATTTTTTTGATTGTACATTTGACGTGAACGCCCTTAGAACAGGCTGATTGCGTTAATCACTAGTTCCATAAATAAAACTACGTACAGTAGGTGTATTTCACATGTAAGCATTCGTATGTTTTATAAGCTTATAAAGATAGGAATCTACCCAACTTTAAACGCGCCTACGCCTATGATAAATTAAGAAAACATGGATTAAGAACCGCAGAAACTACTTGTTGATAAATTCTTCGATACATGGAAAAAAGCAACACGTTTAGAAGACTAGATTTAATTAACTTCGGGACAGATTAAACGCACGACTTACTGTAAGTCAGTTGGCTAACATTTGCAATCCTCGTCTGTCTGACTTCGAATTAATTAATAATTTGGGATTTTACTTCGTGGCAACCATTTCAACAGTACGCGAGTTTACTTTTCTGGCATATTAGGTTCGAATGAAATTCAATTAGGTTTGCGAACCATCCAATTCTGTAAAACTTGAATTAACACACTTAAATGTTCGGTCGATTGGTCTTTATATTTTTTTCTCCATTTCAAGATGCTTTTCCCATTCCCAATCAACGTTCCCCCCATTTCGAGGAATTCAAGCAACAAATTTAGTTCAGTAGACGAGTTCATTAAATCCATTCCTTACACGCTCGTGCGAACAAAATTACCAGTTAATGTGGGTCCTGTAATGTGTAATGAGCAAGTGTAGGACCGAAATTCTCTATCTATATAAGGCACAAAGTGAGTTGCTCAAATCTTTTCAAAATCCCTTACCCTCGAATTCTTAACATAAATGCAGATATGAACTACATGTAGCAGTCGTGCCGATCTAGCTGGGCATCGCTAAACTGTATTTGAAAATCGTCAAAAATTCGACGAAAATTATCTGCTAATGGCCGTCCTACTTGAGATACAGCTGTAAAATTTACGCCATATTGAAAAAAACCACGAAATTGCGTTTTTTAACATGCCAATCGTTTTGTAGTTGTATCCCATTGTATCTCAAGTAAGATGGCCATTCGCAGGTAAATTTCAATATATTTTCTCAAAAATCTGCATTTTTGCCGTTTTTCAACTACAATTTAACGACATTTTCAAAATGGGGTACAATTGCAATCGAATTGAAGTTGTATCCCAATGTTCATGTATCTCAATTAAGATGTCAAGAATAGTCGCAGGTAAGTTTCATTATATTTTCGCAAGAATCTGCATTTTTGACGTTTTCGAATACAATCCCCTAACTTTCCCAGGTTACCCAGGTTAAAAATTTCATTATTCCCTGACGTTTAGAGTTTTCCATCGACCCATATAAACCAATTAGACCAAACCTGTCTTTTAGTATAGTGGTTTTAATCAATATGGCCATTGCCTGGTACAATAATTATTGAATTAGCGTAATAAAAGAATTCACCCAACATCAGCCTTAATGCAATTTCATAATTCGTATTTTTTCTTGGGAATAATGAGAGGCTCGGAATTTATTTTAATTTCACAAATTTCAATACTGTCATACTGAATCCATGTAGAAGGAACCAATCTGCCATATTGGTGTATTCATTCATCGTGCAAAGGGCAACTACACTTAAAAAACACGATATGCGTATACATCGATTTATGAAATATATACATGTTCCTTCTGGATTGAAATTATAATTAAAAGTTAGGAAATCCCCTGACTTTCTTAAATATTATTCAAAACTCCCCTGACATTCCAAGGTTTCCCAATCCGTTACAAAGCCCCTGACTTTCCCAGGTTTTCCTGCATTCCCAGGTTATGTGGGAAACCTGCATTCATTGGCATGCAAACTACATTGCTATTTACAAATTGGTGATTGACAAAAAAAAAAACACGTATATGAAAGATGAGAGCCACTGTATGTAGTGAAGAGAGTCCACTTTGCAACAAACGTATAGTTTCGTCCAGGTTCATTCTTTCCACTGCTCACTAATGAGGAAAGTGAGGACACTTTCATGGCGTTTCATCGAAAGATATTCAACTGTTTGTAAAGTTAATTTATTCGTGAAATTCCATCTATCTTTTAGCATAACCTGAAGCATTTTCATTATTCACGAGCTTTACCAATGTCTAAACAGTCGACCATGTTTGAAACAACAGGCTTCGTTGACGCTAAATTTGACTTCATCCTCATTTTGCGTTATGTATACGCTGGCAATGTCTCGCTGCCTCTCGTATACACGAACGTATGTCGGACTATTGTTTTAATTATAATGCCTAGAAACACGTTGATGTATTGTTACCCGGCAGGGTAGAGCAACAACGTACGGGGACTAATTACGAGCGAGAATAGCCTTTCACATCCATGAATTTACTTAGGCAAAGTCATGACAGTGACGTCGAGTCAAAGGTTAAAATAGTTGCTTATAAAAGAGATTAGAGGGAATATATTTCTTAAAGAGGAAAACATATTTGTCCGCTAAATTATTCTCACTATCCCATCTAGTTACTGCTCCAAATGCGCGCATACTATTTATTTTTCAGTAGATAAGTAGAGATTCCGATCTGCAAGAAATCATCCCTTTTGTTGTTTAACCCAATGTAAATAGCTGCCCCTAACCTCCAGGCAATCACTGCCAGCATACGTGCGGTTAGGAGAAGCCAAATTTCTCAATGTGTCTATAAAAACCAAGTACACTCAATACGGTAATCGATATATGAAATACATGCACCTTCTGGATTAATCCCCTTCCTTTTTGAAAATACTTCAAAATTTCCCTGACTTTCTCAGGTTTACCAGGATTCTCGGGTTCTGTGAGAACCTTGATATTTATACTTTTGCATTCAGAACTTTCCTTAGACTTAAATAAACGACTACCAAACGTACTCGCAGCAACGCATAATGTAATTTCCGTTTTCAAATTTCCCAATAAGTTGCTGAAACCATAACGATATCTGGTTAGGGAAAGTTTAAAAATGTAATTATACAAGTTTAGATAGATTTCGTAAAAGGGTTACGCAGTCCTCAAGAAGATAACTCGTCGATTTTGGCCCAGTATTTACTTTCAAATTTAATTCAAGAAGGCCAAAATTTGGTATATATATGAGGCACGCACAGCGAGAATTAAGAGTAGCATTACGTGCGAGACGTTGAATTCATGCATATAAATGCGAGAGAGATAAGGACCTACATGTACATGTATATAGAAAACCTCCAAATTTAATGGAAATATTTGGAAGCGAAATGTTTTCTGCAAATGTGTCGCATGTGTATTTCCATGGTAAGTGTCGAAAACTGCCTGCCATTTGGCATCTATTGCTTTTTCCATTTTAATTTTATGCCTAAAGTGCATCGGCGGCCTTTTGCATTTTACTTTTCGTGATATTAAACCCTTTGGCTTAGGCAATTTGATTAATTTCGCTGGCATTTCACATTTGTTGTTTTACATTTCGAATTTTTATCAAACGTGTCTCATAAAGTCATCACAAATTATTTATACCAGATGAGTGTTATCTGGATGTGAAAGCCAAAAAGTCATCTTCAAAACAGGAAAACTGGAAAACCTGATAACAAAGTCGAATGAAATCTTTCTCATAGACTAAAAATCTGGGCATATATCGATTATGAAATGTGAAAAAGTCGGCATATAGCTAAAGAAACAAAGTCTATTTTAGAGCAGCACCGTTGAAAGCTTAATCATGTTTCATAAGACGATTGCAACTTCAATCACACAAGCGAAAAGATACCGAATAAAATAGAAATGTATGTATTACGGAATATGCCCTGCTCCATCATGGAAACGACGAAAAAGAGGGCTTCTAGTAGTTGCTCGTAAGCTGGCAGTGAATGCCTGGTGATTGGGCAGCTAAGTAACGAAATTGCATTTTAAGGTTTGTTAAGGCTGGCTTAGGTTAGCCAAAAAAAACGTAAAATCAAAATAATAATAATAATAATCATAATAACAATGCAAATAATTATGACAGCTAGGACAGGTGTCATTCTTTCCACTAGGCACATAAGGGTGAAATATTCAGGATGTCTATAAATCACTGGAGCGATTTCGTGAATTTTTAGGCCGTATTATTAGCGATATGGTAATCGAATTTGATGATGTCGAAAATACATCTTTCAAAGTATTGTTTGGAATTTTCCAGAGGTGGAACGTTTCCGCTGACCGCCACTAGAGGGCACCGACTTGAAGATGCCATTTTATGACTCAATGCCATCCAGCGGCAGAAAGCGGAAACAGTTCACCATTTTGAAAGATACATGTTTTATATTATCAAACTCGATCAACACATCTCTGATATTCTCAACAAATTCTCGAAACCCCTACAATACCATTACTCAAATTGATAAGGGCATGCTATCAGGGTGTGAGTGGGGGTGGTTCAATTCAATTCAACGCAAAATCGCTAGAGATGTTATTGATGTCTAATAAAACTTGGAGAGGGTTTCTATGGTTTGCATGCTAACGGTGATCATACTTTTCGTTGAACATGAAACTCATAGAGATTTATTGAAAACGTTACAGTCATTTGCAGACACCACGTTAATGGTGCTCACAGATTTGGAGCAGGCATAATCCGAAGTAAATATTCGAAGGTAATTTTCCAACATATTAGCCACAATAATCTGTCAATTGGAGTAGCAGCGCCCAAGCAATAGCTATTTAACCTAGCCCTAACCTTTGATAAATTCGCAACATGAAATGAAAAATTTTCATCCCTTTCAGAGCTATTTTTAATACCGCTTTCATGAAGCTTCGTTACGTAATATATTTTCATCTTCCTAATTTGATTTATTAGACATTTAAATGTCATCACCAATAAAAGTCAACCGAAAGGAAAGCCGCATACAGTGTATACATGTATGCTATCAAGAGAGAGAGACTGGCAATTGTTCTCAACGGTGATTCAAAACTGCATGCTGAATGTTTCAACTTTTTCCATCTCAAATTTTGCACCACAACTGCTTTTGTTGAGGTTATCACACACGTCATCGTTGCCCACAACGACTGCTTTACTTTGAAATAAAAACATTGAATGCTTGAAACGGATGGGTAAAAAAAACGAAAACAGGGACGCTAAACAAAACCAGACATCAGTCTACACATACTGTATGTACTTCAAATTTCAAAAAGTGGTAGGGATATGATTAAAATGTGGTCTGTTTGCAGCAGCTGCTAGATCGTAAAACAACCAACACGTTTTATGTACAAATTGCGAGTTTTATCAATACTCCGTAAATGCCTTAATGTGTTTATTTGTCGATATTGCAAATGAGGCAGTTTTTTCTCTAAGCAGCTGATTTTTCCGAATGCCACATACATCGTACTGGAATAAAGATTTTGCGGGATATTTTGGGTCATCGATTTCGTCAATGAAGCAAAAAATGAGATGAAAAAATACAGAGCATGTGACAGTGAATCAACCGAGTGCCGAGTCAATGACGACCATCGGTAAAACAGTGAGAACACGCTATAACGAGCGTATAACGAAACTAATATTGAGTTATCCAGAAAATGGGTGTGGCGGAATCGTTAAAAACATACATTGATCCAGTTAGTATGTTACACAATTATGAAAAGTTAAAATCAATATAAATCAAATTGATTCATAAGTAATTATAGACCCAGGAGTTTAAAAGTGGAAAAGATCAATTATAGTACGTATCAGACTAAGAGCGCTCAATTTCAGTCTGCCCTTTATCGGCATTACAGAGCCGATTTATTACTTGTTTAACGCTGCATACGAATGCAGTACCTCTAGAAAATTGGTATAGGATAATTCGTACTGGGAAATAAATTCATGCTTACCTAAAAAACTCATCTACAATATGACATGCAAACTTGTAATAATACAGTGAAACTTCGATTATCCGGTACTCGTTTAACCGTCAGTTTCTGTTAACCGACAGCACGTCAAGACACAAGAAAGCCGCCGAAAACTGTTTTTTGCATGGAAAACAAGGCATTTTCACACACAAGGCTAAAATTGTAACGTGCGTATTAGTATACACTCCTATATCAGATGAGTGATGATGTTCAAAGAGCCCACCAGAGGGCAGAGTGAAATTGAGCGCTCCTATCCCGATACGTAATATACATGTACTGTACATGTACGTTTACCAGGCATTTTTATCCACATGAATCCCTTTATCGAGCTGCATCCACAGTAACAAATCTACGTCAACTATCGCAAATTGTCAACTATTAAGCTTTGAACGCTCTTATTTTATTTCGTTTTCAATTATTTACGTTTTTCTGAGTCCATGGAATTTCGATAGGCATTTTATGAGCGTATCACGAACGATAACAGCATGCAACGCTATGTGACACACCCATGTGTCCCTGCCCTAGTTTGTAATTGAATGCACCACTGCTGAAACCATACACATAATGAGGGCATATGATCAACTATGAAATAGTGAAAATTAAGCGCCCAGTCGCGAATAATTAATAAACGGAGAAGCCCCTCTGTGTATCCCTAATGCCAATATTTTTAGTCAAAAAAACAAAGAGCGAAGGGTAATCGTTTAACGTTATTCATTAATCCATTAGACAGGAAAGCCTGACAGTTACCATTCATGGCATTTGCGTCCTACCCATCCATTGTTTACAAACGTTAATTTCTTAACAAGTACAAACCTGATCATGCACTACAGCTCCAGAACTTAAATTACTGTAGCTCAAACACTCTACAGAAAAGACAATCATTAGCTAATATCCTGGCCCTTCAGTGACTAGCCAAATAGATCCTTGAAAAATATGGAGATTTAGGCAAGCAGTTGTACGGGATCCAAACAACCATTGTTTTTCGCATAATATGTTCGATTGATAAATGTAAGTGAAGTTTTAAACTGATTAAAGCAAATTTGCAATTGAACAAAAATACTATCATGGTTTTAAAGTTTTCTAGGTTTTACAGGTCATATCCTAATTTTTCCAGGTACCAGGTATGAAAAACTGATTTTGAAAAACTGATCTCAAATTGTGCATTTATTTCAATATTACCAAACAAACATATCTCAATGATGGATTTTACGCACATGTCTATTTTCGTTGAAAAGTTTTTTTAATTAATAATAATAATGAAATATATTGAGGGATTTTTATTATGAAAACGAGATTATCAATAATGTCAATAATGTCGTTTTAGATCATTTTAATAATTTTAAGAAATATTAATTTTGGCAGAAATTAACTCCTAATCACAGGTGCTAATTTTTAATGGAATGGTAGAATTTATAATCAGGCCAATAATTTTATGCAGACTTCTCCAAATGCTGAAAAATTCCAGGTTTCAATTAAAAATTCCTTGCGTTTTCCATGTTTAAAATAAAATTCCCTGAGGTTTCAAGGTTTTCCAGGTTGGTAGTCACCATGACCATGTAATTTCAATTTTGAAATCCAGACTTTTACTGCGGGAATTGTTGGTTCATTTAGTGCATTATTGAAACCTTTAAACGTTCAACGACCAAAACTCGTGTAGTTTAATAGAAATAAGGAAATGTACATCAGATTAACTTCATTAATCCCTATGGATGTGATCCATGCTCTCTACATCCAAGCTCTCAACATAGTACTGTATTGCAAGCATGGACAATACGCAGCACCACCTGTGCCAACTACCGCAACTGCTGGAAAATGTATGCAAAAATAAACATTCCAATGATGTTATTTTATTATTTTCCACTCTAATTGATTAATGCAGCGTGGTCGTTTTTTTAAAACGTCGGTTTCGTGCCTGTGGCATATCCAGACGCCACGTTTAAAAACTCATTTCCAGTTTTATGGCTATCTAGCGTGACTTTGTTTAGGAGGACCAGACGCCACTGGTGGCGCCCCTTACGTCGAACGAAATTTTCCCCAATAATCTATAGTCGACCCCACTGCATTAGTCATGTGTGTCGAGCTCATTCATTTAAACAGCGCTAAACCCAGAAACTGGAGATTAATTACCTCCTTTAAAAACAACAGAACACCAGTCGATCTTAAAATGTCAACAAATTGTTCGTCAAACATGGGCGAATGCGTATGGAGGCTCCTTGAGATTTCACGGCCTAGGGTCAAGGGGAATTAATTAAAGGATGTCATTAAACTCAGTCAAGTACACCCGTACCTCTTAATACAGTCGCTCGTTATACCGCTTTTCGCCATAACGGCCATTTTGATTTATGGCAAAAGTTCCTTTTACAGCCAAAAATGTGGCTATAACGGCCATTACGGGCCACAGGTCATAGCAAATCGGGGATACCTGATGTCACATTTGTGCTAATCAAGTGGTATGAAAGCTAAGGCGAGCAGTGCAAACAATTTGGGGCAATGAAAACAATATAATGCGTTTGTCTAATACACATCTTATGCCTGTCTTCACAAAATCTGTAGTTGAGGATGGCCCTGTTTTAAAACTTTGGTTTAATTTTGTTGTTTTGCTTCTTTTATCTCAATAAACTTAATATTGCGTTCCTCAAGTTGATCCTGATGAAGAACGCAGTGTTAAAATGCTGCGCAGCAATTCAAAAGTAAGCAAAAAGCTGACAAAGCAACATAATTTTGATCAATTTGCTTAACCAGGATCATCCACAACTGCGGATATACAGTAGTTACATGTACGTAGTCATGTAAATCTTCACACTCTGATTAGCACTATTTTTCAAGATCCTGATTTGTTCGTTACATGTACATTGTATACATTCATGTACATGTATTTTTAAAACATATAATGGAAGTACAGTGTTACAATTGTATCGCCCGGGTGGAAAAGTTGACTATGGCCATGTATGGGATTATATATGCCATACATGCTCATGTATGTGCCATGTATATGACCATATATGGGGTCTTGAATGCCATATAAGCCCATGTATGGCCATGTATAATACCATGTATGGTGT
>JAQGAF010001029.1:0-36434 GCA_034687865.1 Kryphioiulus occultus | reverse complement strand
CTTATACTGTAACCCCCTGAACAGCAACTGTATCTATAAAGGTAGAAGAGTTCATTTTGGAATTGCGTTAAAATTCCTGTGCTACTGTACTTGCTGGATAAATTTGCAGCCCATTAGCAATACTGGTACTGTATTATGGACATTTTAATAACATGACGATGAATGTTTACTGAGAAATGTAAAGTACATGCAGTTCACGGAATCAAAATCATGTGGCAGCACAAGCCTCGTTCCATATGTTGACCACCTCTTTATGTTGACCAGTTTGCGACAGTCCATTGGATGGTCAACTTACAAAGGTTCTACTGTAATTCAAAACTGATGTTACATGTACGAAAAGTATGAAGATGTCTGATGGCATGTTAGTAGATGTAAGTTTTTGGTTACATGGCATCTTGGAAACGACTTTGAGCACGTGGTTTAGCCAATGAACTACTTGTGCGTGTCAAATTCCAAGAGGGTGCGATTTCTTGAGTTTAGACAATGAAATTTGGAACTTTTGACTAAGAACAATTTGCCGCAAAAGGTTTTGTAATAAATAGGGTTGGGTTTTAGGCGATGCAAAAATGACAGCGCACCATTTTTGTCAAGTTTTACATGTGTACTTCAAGTCTTCTAGACTCGAACATAAGTCTAAATATGGAAAAATCTCATCAACACTGATTCCAATGCCATTTAATAGTTTTGGATAAACCTCTGTATAAACCCTACTCCAAATGGGGTCAGAATATTCATATTTCAACTCCACATGTACTTGTTCAGTGTGCAAGAATGATACTTGACCTAGGAGTCGGGGTTTCATCTTGTTATTTTTTCTTTTTCTGTCTTGTGTTTGTGTTTATACCTAACCTAAACTAAACTAACATTGTAACGTATAAATTTGCTGCCCCTAACCGCCAGGCAATCACTGCCAGTCTACTACTAGTCGTTAGGAGAAGCCCACTTTCAGATAGCGGGCTGGGAGAGTGGTTACAAAAGTGGAATTTGGATACATTTTGATATATTGGATACAAATTGATACAAACTAGCTATTTTGGGACAAAGTGGATACAAATGATTTTGTGGGTTATGGAAATGGTCTTTCTGTCCGTTGGGTGCATACATATACATTGTGTCATACTGCATGTCGTCAGGTTACCAATCAACTCTACTTGATAATGTTTTATACATGAGTACTGGAATTTTTTGTGATATTGATAATGTCCAAAACATGCAATGAGTGAATTTCAAAAAGATTGAACAGTTAAGCAACCGTAATTTGTTTTCTATCAATAGTAAGATGGTTCATTTGGATACCAAAGTGAATAATGAGGTTACATTTTGGTACAAATCAGTCTTGGTTGATACATTTAGGATACAAATCAGTCTTGGTAGATACATTTAGGATACAAATCAGTCTTGGTAGATACATTTAGGATACAAATCAATCTATCTGGTGAATACATTTTGGGTACAAATCAATATTTGGTGGATACATTTTTGGATAGAATTTTGCTTAGACCCACTATCAGCCTTGAAGATTGTATCCACCCACATGTATGCTGAAGCAGGGACCATACCGAAGTACATTGTTAAGCCATTAGAGCCTGGTTTATGAATAATCGCGCGTTAGCTTGTAAAAGTAATTTGAACGGATAGGCAGCTTTTGAAGTTAAAAATGTCGATAAACTGAATGGTTTTCGTATGTGCAATGGGATGGGTGCAGTCCAGGAAGCCAGAACATGGGACCATTTTCGAACTACTACTCGGACGCCATTTTGTTGTAGAAACTCTCATGCGCGTAACAAATGCCCACAAAACAATTTTCGAAACACCACTTTGATATACCATGCTCCTTCCCATGCAGTTGGCACTTTCGATAGATGACCCAGTTTCGCATATATCATCATAGATGGCGCTGCGCTTTAAAAAGGGTATGCTCGATGGAGCAAACGAAGATAAACTTGGAGGCATATTTGACGTTTAAAGATTTTCAATTAGAAGCAACGTGCTCCCCAGTGGCGCTTTACTCACTAGGAACAGCGCAATCGCTAATTGAGTTAATTTGGAAATGAGCCTTTTGCACGTAGTGTAAAAAATCGTTTTGATTAAATTTTCAAGGAGCCCGTGTGTAAAATTGTACGTACGGGGACAGCGGGGAATAATGAAACGCTAGCTCGCAATCTGTTATTTACGATTTCCGTCTGGCACCGACTGCGAAGAGTAATTGTTTGCATGGTAGGTAACAGTTGCTATAAACTGCTTTCATTAGCAAGAGACGCCATCTTGGAATACAAAATGTGCGCATATTTGATTCAAGGAAATGATGAATGTGCATTGCTCAAGGAGAGACTGCAAGGAGTGTCATCTCTAGTTTTCTGAACGAAATGTAAGACTACAGCATAATGGGTGGGCCTGAAGCACGGGAACCGAGGACGTTTAAGAGCTTGCCAAGAAAATCCTCTACGCTTACTCGAAATGGTCATAAATTTCTAATGAAATCTTCCAGCGCTGCCAAGATTCCCTTTGGCCGTATGTTGGCCCATTAAAAGAAACGAAGGACATGGAAACGCATGGCAAATTGCCGATGCCAGCAGTACTTGATTACAAGAAATGAGCATTCAACCAGAAATGATGGGGAACCCAACCAGAATCCATTGTGCTCATGGAAATGATGGAGGGTCCGCTCCCCCTTCTCAAAACCCTATCGGTAATGTGGTGCGGGTGTTTTGATTGATGTCACAGGAATTTACTGCCATGTTTAGCCCTTGTAAAATGGCTGGGGGGGGAGGCCCCTATGAGCTGTGGATTTTGCCCCCATTTTTCATATTTTGAAATGGATGATGTTGGAGAAAAACCGTTTCCCCTAACCTTGAGACATGGAATAGTCAGGGTAATTTTGTTTGAAAAACTCTAACATATAACATTTGCTTTTACATAGCTTGTTAATTAACACAAAAGTCATGAAATTGCACATTTAGTCAGTCATGCATCTATTCGGTAGTTCATAAATAAATACATATATAATCAAATTCAAAACGAAGACTTTGAGGTGATCAAGTCATTAGAAGCTTGCGATGAAGCAATACATGCCCTGTATGTTATGTTTTTTGCTATTCAGAACTCTGGGTGGTGAGGAAAATTTGTTTTAAAACCTGGACACCTCAGGGATGTTTGAAATTGGACTCTACTATGGTGTATGTCCTCTTGTTACGCTTCTCCAGCATAGAAACTATGAGAAGGTGGGCTTCTCCTAACAGCTCGTAGGCTAGCAGTGATTGCCTGCGGTTGGGGGCAGGCAAAATTAATTACATTAGGGTAGGAGAAACACAAAACAAAACAAAATAGATGAATTCCGACAGTTAGGACAAGTGTCATTCCTGTCTACTGGACAAGGAAGGTTGAAATACATTTTTTCACACTTGTATACATGTATTTCCTGTATATTTGTTTAACATTTTTTTATTTTTTCGTTGTCTGGATTTTTTGGATACCGATATAGTATGACTTACTCAGAACTGGGTTCTGCTGCATACATGTACACTATTTACTACTACTGTGTGGTTCTACTGTGTGTCCAAAAAAGGAGTATTTCAGTGCTAGACAATTTTAATTTTTCAAGTAGTCTAAATTTCCCAAACACTTGAGAAAAACCCTTAATTCAAGGGCATGAGTTCCTCATAAGTTGATAAACTTTGAACCTAAGCTAATTGCTGTATATACTGTATAATTGCAAAATTCAGATTGGACTTTACTCATTTTGTCCTTGTTTGACGAACATAAGGTTACTTTTCTGAAATTCTTAACATTTCAAATAATTAACATTGTGCCCTTGCTTGCCTTGCTTCTCAAAAAGCAGCTCTTCACAATTTTCCAGTGTAGGGTTGCTGTGCCAGTTGTCCATTTGACAGTTTTATTCTTATATGCACACAATTTTTCGGTTTCCATCATTGATCCATCCATTCCTTATTTCTGCCAAGTTACATAACAAAGGGGTGAGCTTGACATATATATACCATTGGAAACAGAAAAAGACGAGAATGGATGGCACTTATGATTGACATTGAAAATTACTGGAGTGGGGCCAAGTAAAGCTCCAAGAAAAATAATTGGCATTCCATTGAGATGATACTCCCCCTAGCAGCCTTACCCCTCCTCCATCCCACAAGCCTTTTTAAAAAATGAACAGCAACAGTGGGCCAAGTTCACAAGGCACTATTGTGTCAATGGACAAAGTTTATTACAAATACATGTAAGTACATGTATATATACAAAGTGCGATCATTCGTGTTTTGCCAAACACTCCTGTTGTTGCGTCGCGAGGAAATGCTTGAAATTCCAGGAAATTGACAAAAGAGCACTTCAGTAGAAACAACAATAACTTGTTTTCAAAATCAGCACATTACGATTCTCGTACGCAAACGCAACGGATTCGCACTTCCTGTACTAGCCAGCATTTGCAATGCACATTCGAAACTAATGTCATACGTGTGGTGTTTTTTGAGCCGAGCACGTGGGCTTATTCGTGAAGCCAAGGGGATTGAGCCAACTTTTTTTTCGCTTTTTGGATGAACTTTTGTGACGCGAACTGCACTTCC
Organism: Kryphioiulus occultus; assembly: GCA_034687865.1. Taxonomy (NCBI): domain Eukaryota; kingdom Metazoa; phylum Arthropoda; class Diplopoda; order Julida; family Julidae; genus Kryphioiulus; species Kryphioiulus occultus. The sequence continues at coordinate 31,857 of JAQGAF010001029.1, read as the reverse complement.
GGTATATCGGCGAAGGTGACTCTAAATCGGTTACAACGAAATCATGCTACGCTGTATGCTGTGCAGCGGCTCGGTCTGTGCTCAGAAAAAATCCCTGAAAACTGTACCTGCCTCTGAGTTTTTCTACTCGAAAACTCGACCTGGAACTGATACTGATGGCTGTAGGGATGCCAAATCGCGCATGGTAGGATCAGTATCCACTTTTTGAAACTGTGAATCAGTTTTCTGAATTGGGTTTCGGTTGCAAGTGTTGACGTGTGACTCAAACTTTCAGATTTGAGATGTTTCTTAACTTAGTTTTCTAAGAACTGGTGTTGTGCTTTCTATTTACAGGGTGCATCGCCTTTTGGGAAGACTGACACCTATGTCAAACTGGAACAGTTGGGGGAAGGATCCTACGCGACCGTTTACAAAGGTATTAGCAAGTAAGTAACCAGTTTTCGTTTTTTGTTGCACTTTTTGTACACTGTATGGTGTGAATTACCTGGATTCCCTGGTTGCCTTTCGTGTTGCCTTCCATATGCCTGTTTGTTTCATCATCTATTTTCTCCATTAGTGAGGTGAATTCTCAGTAAATCTTTTTTTTGTAATCTGGGGAGTCCGATACATTGAGCAAGTAATTACTTGCTAAATGAGTTATTTAGGAGAATAAGCTTATCTCGTTGAACTTAAGTTTTCTCAGTTGTAGGTATCAAAACTGTAGGTGAGCTACATGTACATGAGAAATGTCCCATGTGGTTTTTCAATTGCATTTCCAATTGCTTTTTATTTTATATTTTGCAGTATTTTATTTATTAAATGATGGCTCGTTTGCATGGCTAATTAAATTTGCCAGGTTCATACCCAGGTGATCAGGGTTCCACCAGAACTTGGGAATCTGGAATTGTAACGGAAATTAGAAAGGCCTGGAATGGTCAGAGAATAGTGATTTATTTTGAAAAGGTGTGGGAAATTCAACATGTCAGTGTAGCATTTGCTTTCACATACCCAGTTATTAGTTAACCCAAACGGTAAGTGATGGCACACTCAGTCAGCGGTACTAGCTACATGCCTGGAAATGGGGTATTCCTCTATTTTACTCATGTAGTGAAAAAATCAATCTCAAGCAAATTCACAGTCCCAAGTTGAAGTGCATTGACGAGTTAGCTTTAAGAACAAGAATTAGCTTGCTTTCGTAAACAAATTGAGGAAACCAGGGTTCCTCCAGAACTGGAAAACCTGGAATTGTCAATGAAATTGGAATGGCCTGAAATAGTCAGGGAAAAGGTTAATTAAAGTAATGTTTTTTTGAAAAATGCAGGGAAATTCAAGATACCAATGTTACGTTTGCTTTCACTATGCCAGTTATTAGTTAACACACAAGTTAATTGATGACCCGCTAAGTCAGTAACGCATCTATAGAAATGGAGAATTCCTCTTTTAATTAATTAGAGAAAAACTCAGTAATGAAATTGTCAGTTTTAAAAAAATCTAAATTTCCTCATTCTCAAATATTCTATTTTTATGTAATAAGGAATAAATGCAGCTTGCCTTACATTGGCATTTCGGTGGTCAGTGTGGTCAGTGAAATTTGTTTTGAAATTTGGAAAAGTCAAGGAAGTTGAATTTCAGTTCTGGGGGAACCCTGCATATGTCATGCACATTGAGCATAAAATTTCATTTGATTAGCCTGAACGTAAATCAATGAGAAACACTGTTCTGTAGAATATTCAATGAACATTTACCTCCTGCTAATGGAGAGAGGTAATCTTGAAAGACAAGAACCAGAGAATGCATCATCATTTCCGGTGTTTCAGTAAAAAACAAGTGATCTTTTCTTAAGACGAGGGGGAATTCGGTGATGCAGATCGATAATTTGATCTTAATTGTGTCGCTTTTGTTTGAAACTTAGTCTTGCCTTCTCCTTATTCCAGTTTAAATAACAAAATAGTCGCTCTGAAGGAAATCCGCTTGCTGGAAGAAGAAGGAACGCCATTCACTGCCATACGTGAAGGTAAGATAAGACAGTTTTTCCTTCTTCAAGCATTGCCCTTCTTAGGGCAAGCATCATTATGCGAAGCTTTGGCCAAGACATATTTATGAAATGTCGCTAGACAGAGTGCACTAGGTGGGGGCACCCAAAAAACTTGTCTTCCATTGAGCCTTTGAGGGGAGATGCTCACCTAAACCCTGGAGATATGAATTTGAGGTTCAAACAGGATCAACCTGATCTTTTGCAAAGCTTCTGTTTGTGTCCCCTTTTAAAAGGTCTAAGTGTAGGGCACACTGTAAAAGAAAGGTGAATTCCTTGAGGGCTTGTAGAGAACAGATAACCACCTGCTCAGTTCAGTTTTGTGTTGTGCCAGTATTTTTGGATATGCCAGCTGGCGTTGCATATGACAAGTTATTCAATTGTCTAACAGTACTAAAGGAAGAACAAACAAGAAACATACCGGTTTTGGTGCTTGGATAAGGGCCCATAGCACCAATTCATTCTTTTATGAGAATTTCTAGAAAGGGGCACATAGTCCTGAACACACATTCTGAAATGCTCATAAATGTCCATGAACCAATCTGGCAGCGTTGAAGTAGTTTTCTCTACCCTCCCCATTAATATTCTGCTTTGGTTTTCATGATTCATTACCAATTCTACAGGGACATAGCCTTCTGGGCACTTATTTTGTGGCTGGCACATCTTGTGAATTTCAATCGATTGACCAAAGCATATCCGGTGCAGAACATACACAGTACTCTTTACCAATCTATAATGTTAGACAGTATATCCGTTCTGCTGAATTGGATATTCCAACTTTAGTCAACATTGTTCACCCAGACCTGGAATACCTGAAATTGTCAGGGAAATTGGAATGGCATGGAAAAGTCAGGGGTAATGGATTTAGTTTGAAAAGTCAGGGGTAATGGATTTAGTTTGAAAAAGTCAGAAATTCAACAAATCAAATATAAAAAAATCAAGAGATGGCAAGTATTTTTGAGAAGAAATTGTAATGAAATTGTCCATTTCACAAAAAAAACTAATCTAAATTTTCTCTTCCCTTGTGAAAATTTGCGTTCTATCTCCTGTTTATATCGATATGTAATGTCAGGGAAAAGCCAGGGAATTCGAAAAATTTCAACTCTGGGCTAACCCTTGTGTATTATCTTCAATATTATAATCCTAGTTAACAATTTACAAGTTGTAAATTGCTATCGTCCATCTTCTTGGGGAAAACGACGACTTTCCCAATCCTTATTCTAGAAATCGTCTCATACATATCTTTGCAAATTTGCAAATGTGACATACTGCACCCGAAACATGAAAAAACGCACAAACAGACATTGTTGTCTTTGTCTGTTATCTAAATGTAATAAGCTTCAACCCTAACGCTCTGGCAAAGAACAATTGAAGTCATATTTACCTGTTAAACAATCTCATGCCACATTATCAACTATTATATACAAAATTGTATTTCATTCATGTATCTGAAGCGTGTTTAAAAATATCAGTTTCTTGTTCATGCGTGAAAGAATTTAAGATAAGGGTTTAATCAGTCTTTCGAATGAACAGGCATGAGAACTTTTGTCGCCTGATAGTGATCATGGTTTTCTCTTTAATATAACATCTCAGTAATCTAAAAGGGAGGTTGCTAAGGTCGTTTTATCACTTATCTAAAATTTGAATTGACACCTATGCTTATGGCCCAGTATTTTAAGACAATAGCCTGGCAGATCAAGCATATGAAGGTTGTTCAGAAGCAGTTTTGCGACATTTTCTTAGTACTGCACAACATCTGTAGATTGCAAACCCCCATTCTTCTTCTGGGGATTTAGGTAATATTTAGTCTTACTTACAACAGTACCTTCACGTTATCCTTGTCTTGGACGTGAAAATCATCTTAGAAACAAGCGTTTTTGTGCCCGTTACAAATCCACTTTGTAATCTACTAGGTTTTGATAAGAAAATACACAGACAGCGAGTGTTTTATTGCCTTCCAGGAAGGATACAAAAATCAATATTTTTTGTAAGCAAACACTTTCCGCAGAAGTTGAAATCCACAGGGAGGCTTGTTAAGTTGGCAAACCGAGAAATTTTAGAGCATTTAATTTTGCTTTCAAAACGCGCGAATTTGTAATTTGAGTTATATGATAGCCACTTAATACCGTCGACTATTTTTTGTTAATAACGCGTGATGCAGTTTGAGCCATAGCCAAAATGTGATTATCAGTATAATGCTTAACATTTTCATTTCCTATTACATGGAAGCATTAAAGGGTTGTCATGGGAACGCATTTAGACGTGCAATAAAGAAATTAACGTGTTTTAATATCCTCTTTTGCAGCTTCATTACTTCGGGAGTTGCGGCATTCTAACGTCGTCACCCTGCACGACATCATCCATACCAAAGAAACTCTAACTTTTGTCTTCGAATTTGTGGTTCGTATACATAATTGTTGCCTTTGGCTATCAATGCTTTATTGGAATATGGCCACTCTCATAATGTCATTTTGCACATAAAGTGCCTTTTATGTTCCATGTCATACCATGGTAGCTGCCAATTACCTAGACCTCATCTTCTAAAGTGGTAAAAGTGCCTTGTCAGCCGTCATGAGTACCATAAGCGCCCCATAACAAAGCCACTATAAATGCAAGTTGAAATTGTGAGATGTGACAGTGTTATGGAAATGTTATTGCATGTTTATCCTGCATAAGCAATTCACTTATGAACTGTAAATGAGTTTTTTTTCCCTTTTTGTAGAATACGGACCTCAGTCAATATTTAGAAAAACATGGAGGGGGACTGCATCCTCGAAATGTTAAAGTAAGTTATTTTAGTGCATTCAGATTATATTAAAAATCGCACGTTGTCTTATCAGTGCATCCATGATGTGCAATAAGATTCTAACAATCATTGAGCGTGACATTGTTAGTCGTGCTAGTTAGCTTTTCCAACTTCCCAAACAATCCTACATTATATGTGTAATCTCAATTATCTTACTAATAGCTTGTAAATTGTGTTAAAAATCGCCTGTTTTTTGGGTTGAAGGAAAGTTATACCAGAAATTTGTATTTATATCATTGGAGGTAAAAAAAATTATTAAAATCGTGCTAAAGTCCACTGTGAAACCAAATTATCATTCCATGTAACGATTAATTTCTAAATAACATTTTGCTGAATTTCTTTTCTCACGTTTTTATAAGCTAAATCGTACTATGATTTCATTGAGCCTTCAGTTATTTGTAATTAAATTTAATCACTTTCCATGTTAGATGCTGAGTTATTTCATATTGCATTCAGTTGAAATATTCATTTTGGAAATACATGGAAATACCTTTCCGCCAACACACTGAAAGTGATCCAAAATTGGTTTTGAATTGGAAATTCCTTCACTAGGAGGAACAACCATGAAAGTGCAACGTAGGCATATAACGAATAATGAAATCAAATACACGTAGGCCATACTGCATATGTGTTATGCCGTCGACCAGAAATGTGATGCTATGGAACGCTTCCAAAGATAAACTTGTTCCATTTAATGAGGACGACTCCTGACTAAGTGAGGGATGAGCTTGCATGGATAATAAATTCACACTGTTCATCTTTCAAGCACGAGCCTTGTTTTCCATATATCACGTGTATTATTCATTTTCTTCAGAATGTATGTTTTGGCCATTATATTAATCTTGTGTGGTGACGTCCCACTACTATTCATTTCGGCTTTGTTTGTAAAACATAAACTAATGACTCGTGCATACTGCTCTACATGTACTGTGAGTCTGTGAATAATCGCTTTTTCTATTTTTTGTCACAAAATCGATAGCTTAGAACTTTACATATAGCCGAAACAAAGAAAATTTACTTTGCATGCCCTTTTCAACAGGCTATCTATTACTTTTAACTTGGTTTGATATCCAGTGCCATTAGAGCATGGCATATTTCGTGGAAAGTCCATTTTGAGCCATGACCCACCACGTTTTATGTTCGGACAATTACCCGTAATATCAGCACTGGAGAAATGAGGACGAAACCGTTTCATTAATGTTGTATGAGGGCTGGAAAGCAGCAATTCTTGCACTAATATAGCAATTATGCTGCACCCACGAGAGCCTCGGTACTTAGTAGGAAATGGAAAATTGCGATCATTCCCTGATTGCCTTTGTGCGTGCGCATAGAGCTCGTTTTTAAAAGACAAAATTCATCTCGGCTCATCCGATTACAGGATGCCCTTGAGAAATCCACCCAACTTTGCTCTACAAAAATTGGCTGAATCATTTCTGGAGAGGGGCATGTACCATGTGTATTTACCTACATGTATATGCGAGCTCGCATTATCCGTGCAAAAAGCCTGTCTTGATTGCTTAATGGCGTGCTTAAAGCTCTTTGCTTTTTATCCGCAGTAAAGGATGGCTGCGCGGCATTAAGTGATAGCTGGGGACAATCTCTTTATACCCTGAATGTATTACAAAGTTACAAGATGCTGTTATGCCTTCGAGCGACAGTTCGTGTGTACGTGAATCAAAATGTTTGCTCATTCTTTTTTTTCTTTTTTGCTTTGCAGTTATTTTTGTTCCAGTTGTTCCGGGGCCTTGCATATATTCACCATAGACGAGTATTGCACAGGTGAGTTTTGGAATCAAAATTATTGAGCGATTGGGGTTACTCTGGTATAGTTCCTGATCTAGCATACCGGTAGTCACTTATGAGTGTGTGGGCTTCTTCTAACTGCTAGTTGGCTGGCAGTGATTGCCTGGCGGTTAGGGACAGCTACTGTATACCAGAAATGACATTGTTAGGTGAAGTTAGCTTAAACAAAATAAGATAAATTTTGGCATCTATGACAGTTGTTGTTACTGATTACTTTACTAGTAGATTTGAAAAATAAATATTCGGTGCACCTTTGGAGCAGTGGCTATATAGAAGTTTATCCGCAGGTTGTTTGAAACTGCTGTGTATGAAATGCTGTATTTTTCAGAACTTTATCATTCAAAAAATTTTTTTTTTAATTCTTTAGGGACTTGAAACCGCAGAATCTTCTGATAAGTGAAATTGGAGAGCTAAAGCTGGCAGATTTTGGTAAGTTAACAAATGTACTGCTTGGTCATGGCAATAACTTTGTTTGCTTTGTGAATTTAATAACAAACTGCTGAATCTGTAATCTTTACAAGGAGCCTTCATGAATTTAATGAAATATTCTCTATCACCCATAACATCACATTCATGAGCAAAGTCGATTTTTATGGTTTTTCTATTTTGCAGGCCTGGCAAGAGCCAAATCCGTCCCTAGCCGCACTTATTCTCACGAAGTTGTAACGCTTTGGTACCGGCCACCAGACGTGTTACTCGGTTCAACCGATTATTCCACTTCACTGGATATGTGGTACAAATATCTTTGAAGCATTTTCTAAGTGCAATCTAAAACAATGTTAAGAATCCAATTGCTATTTATTTCTCCTCGGAATGTAGGGGCGTTGGATGCATTTTTATAGAAATGATTACCGGCATAGCTACATTTCCAGGAGTGAAAGATTCTTCCGATCAACTTGACAAAATATGGAAGGTAGAAATTAGTCCCTTAATTTAGTTCTTAGTTTTGTACTGAACGTATGTGAAGCATTTTTTACAATATTTTGGTGATGGCTTTTCAGGTTTTGGGAACGCCCACCGAGGAAACATGGGAAGGTGTTAGTCGTTTACCAAACTACAAATCTGGTAATTATTTGCATACGTTCATAAAATTCCAGCAGTGTGTTTTTACTTATTTAAGTGTGCTCTAAATGCATGCCAGTTGGATGCATTATTGAAGAGGGAAAATATTTAAAATTTTGAAATGACCTGTATCTTTAATGCTCCTTCCCAGTCATTATTTCCAAAGAATATAAACACAACTTGAATTCCTAAAACATTCTATGGATTGTGTGGATGTTCTGTCATTTGAAATATTTCATCAGTATGTTTTTACTCATATGTGATGTGTGTACATAATTGGTTGTTTTATTGAACAGCGAAAAGATTTTAAATTTCGAAATGACTTGCATCTTTAATGTTTCTTCCCAGTCATTTCAAGGAATATAAACACAATTTGAATTCCTAATGTACTTAAATGTACAATTTATAATTAATATTCTTAAGTGATATTTGTTAATATAGAATATCGTAATTTCCTTTCTCACCAAGCTGCTTTTCTTTCAGCAAAGTTTGGTAAATATAAACCACAACGCCTAACGGTAGCGTTTCCAAAACTTGCTGATATTCCTCAAGCAGAAAGTATGGCTAGTCAGCTATTACAAGTGGGTGTCTAAAAATCAGTTTCATTCCATGTGTCACTGATTGAAGATAGTAATATTTCGTATTTATTTTGTGTGTCTATAAAAGCTTCAACCTCAGCATAGAATTCTGGCCAAGAGTGCTACGAGACATCAGTATTTCTCTGACCTTCCATCCAAAATTCACGACTTGCCTGAACGTAAGTTATGCATTCCACGCACCCAAAGCGATCGTAATCTCTTATCAAGCTGAATTTCTTGTTTTAATTTGCAGAAGTATCTATCTACAATGTGCCTGGCTGTAAATTAATGCCCGAAATGCACAACTATCCCATTTCTGTGATCCGTGCTGCAGCCAAACTACGAGAGAGGATGTAAAAGCTTCCATACCAGTTTCCACAAGTGTACATAGGCCTACACATTAGCTAGGTGTCTACCTTTGATGTTTTGATATGTGGGGACCAGTGTCTTCGCGGATCTTCATTTTTTTTGGTAAGTTTAGATAAGACCGGGCAATACGACAACACGTTTGCTAGGATGCGCTGTTCATCGTATTATATTGTGGTAGGGTTTTTCACCACGTTTTATTAGAAAATACTCTTATTCGATTGAGTTTTAAAGATTGCCTTGGAAATGAGATCCAACAATCCTGGACTGGTGACATTTTCTCGCTCTTTTTCCAGACTACCTTTATTGAAAAAGTACGTAGATTTTGTCTTTAAATTTTCCATTTCTTTACAGCATTGTTTGTCAAACTGGTGGTCCGCAGACCCCTAGGGGCATACAGGTCAAAATTATTTTCTAAGGTTATAGGTGAACAATGGATTTTATGGAAAAGTACTACATAGCCCACATAAACAAATGCTTGACGAGTCCTCATTACTTTCTAAGTGTTTTAAAAGGAGTCTTCAGTAATTTATAAGAGTGCGAATAGGTTCTCAGACCTTCCAGTTTTTAAGATCCACTGATTTACAGTCGTTTACATAGTCTCTGAACAGACTGTTTTGCAAATATTTGTGAAGTTATTAGTTTTGGAGACGATTTAATTTTTTTGCTGTGTGCCATATGGCAGGCACAGCTTCATGTCGATGTAAATATACTTCCACCATCATGGTGTTCTGTTTGGCATGCTGTGATGGTACCTACATTCCATATTGCAGTGACTTGGATGATTAGCAAGTCTCCAATGATACGTTGTCATGTGTTTGATGTGCGAATTGTGATCTTACACTGCAACAAGGCCAAGTGATTTTTTTCCAAAAACTCTAGAATAATATTACTGCATATGGTTCACGAAAATCTTGCCAGTACATCTATGTACATTTATTTATCGTGGTTATCCAAATAACTTTGCCATAAAATTATTTTAATGCACTTGAGCATGGTCAAGCAATGGGGACGTCCAAGTATTAAGTCAACATCAAAGGGGAGAGTGTTAGCCAAATGAGGATAGTTTTTGCAAATGTTCTGCAAAAATTTGCAACATCGTGCTTGTGTGTGGGTAAAATCCATCAGATTTTATTTAATTTTGACACAAATCGAATTGAACGAATGGTGAGTGCTGACAAGGGGAGGTCTGAAAAGCACGATTTTGTGATGACATACTTGAACGTCCCCTACTGCTTATGCTTATTCACAAATATTTCTGCATAACGGAAAAATGTTTTGTTATGCCTCATGTGCCACTTTTAAAATTAAAACCTTGTTGCATTGAAGAAAACCTTGTAGATTTGATTGTATTTGTAGGGAGCAATGTAGCCTATTGTTTGCTCTTCAAAGAATGAAATTAAGTCTGGATAAGCCTTATGATATTGAAGCACAGCATTATGGTTACGCAGATGCATGTCATTACCAAACCATATTGAGATTGTAAGATTTGTCCACTGTAAGATATGTCATTTTTGTACAAAATCCAGTAAGTGTAAGGAATTATTTGTATAGCTGTAATTGATAATAATAATAGATTAAAAAGTAAGGCGCCTTTGTGTTTCTACAAACTAGGATTTTAAAGAAATTAACATCCAAGCTTTGCATAATCCTGATGTGCTGAATTTATGATGTCCAGCGATTGCATCATCTGAGAAGAAATGCATACATGTACAGTAACTACCATCTTCCAAGTACGTGTAATTTTATAAGGTGATATTATTTAATGTCTTATTTTGATTTTAGTAGTTACTAGTCGATGGTTGTTTTTATTGTGACATTTTTAATTTGATAGGGAGATTAGATAGCATGATGTTGTTTTTTGTGAAGGGGTAAGCATTAGTGTTTAAATTGACTATAAACAGGCAAAATTATTAGACCTGATTTATGGATGGCCCAGGTCATACTTTTTTCAGTGTTATACTGTACAGTAAGCACTTCAGCACATTACATTATGGAACAATTGAAGGTAATGAGGCGCTGAGGATTTCATTATTCAGGAATGTGGCGTAATCATATGACCTCTTTTGCATAAATTTGGCTTAATGCTATGCCAGCATTTATGGGCTTGCATTCCACTGATTCCAGAAGAGGTCGCATCTTATGCAAGATTTAAATCTTTTTTTTTGCACAGGGATAATGACGTTCCCCATCCAGTTTTTGGTGTGGATATTTTTGTGAAAAGCGGAGATTTTCACATGATCATTAACAGTTTATCATTTTTATTAGGTAATCATAATTTTTTGTGGACTTCACTCGCTCATACCAATCGGAAAGCTAATTTTAAGTACATGTACTGTACCTACCACAAGGTTATTATTCCGTATGCAATGCTTTAGCATGGCATAATTTTCTAAAGGTTCCTAAAACGTGTAGGTTTATGTTGGATGTTTCACAACAGATGTTGCTAAGCATCCAAGATCAACCCAGTCAAAAAGTCCATCATTCCATGATCAGATATCCTTACACTAACTACATGTAGATATTTTTTTGTAGGTTAATTAAATGGGAAGATAATGAGAATGCATTATTTGTCTGAAATGAAAAAAAAGTATGACTAGTTAAACAATAATTTTGGGATATTATTTACAGTATGTTTCTTTAGAAACTTAGAGTAAATAGTTTTATGTAAAACGTTTATCAGAAACATTAATAGCGAAAAGAATACTGAGGGCAATATTTTTTGCAAAAACTACATCACCAATGATGTATTTTCGTAGATTTTTAAAGTAATGCTCAAAATGCAGTGTTGTTTGGAAATTAAGATCATAAATGATGGATTTTAACCCAATTTTCTAAACAAACAATATATGTACTGTATGTTAAATAAACTAATTACCATCAATTTTGATATAATGTAATTTTCCGACAAGGCCATTATGATATCATTATTACACGTACATTAACATACTGTAGATACGGATTTTAAGTTCATTTTAAGCAACTTTTTATTTTCGAATAATGGATTTTAAGCAAACTGTTTTTTTTTTTAGAAAAAATTCATTTTAGCATACGCCTTAGGCCACTTTTTGGAAAATTATATTCCAAACGGTGGAATTTACAGTAGTTCATTTAACATGCTGTTTAATAATGCGAATAATAATACATGCACGTGTAATAATGATATGGACTTTTTTCGGAAAATTATATCAAAATTGGTGGAAATTAGTTCATTTAACACACAGTACATGTATTGTTTGATACCATTGCTAATGGAGGAAATACCATAGGCGAAGCTAAAAAAACTGGCAGAAATAATGGATTGTCATTAAAGCTCGAAACATTTCTAACGGGCGATTATGGTGAACACTTCGGTTTTTATTTTTCGAGGATGTAAACAGACCACCCCATCCTTGGCTGCATTTCCAATTAATCCCAATTTTTCGACTGGCTGGTAAGCGAACCTCCCATGTAGTGCTGAAAGTTTATAAAGTCAGCAGCAACGCACCAGTTGCACTTGTCGATTTTTTCTGTTTTCGGGCGAAAAAATAAATGCGGAAAAGCGAGGACTGGAGGCATTACGAAATTTTAAAAAAGCGTTTCCTCGCCTTCTCAGAGAGCAACACGGATGGACCGAAAATAGCATTTTGGCATCTGCTGAATGTTCCCATTGCAAAACCCGCTGAAACCCCAGCTTTCCACAACGGTGTGTAAGCTTGCTGCTGGCGGAGTCGGATAGCGAAGCGCCAGTTTCTGCCCTACTTTCTACTTTCTATTCGAGTCATAAGCCTTGACCACTCTTAATATGGCCATGCGTGCCGCCTAATTTAAAGGAGGATGGAAATGAGATGGAAATACAGCCGTATATACGACAGTCTGTCTGGCAAAAGTCGGATGAGATTCCAACAGGATTCCGTAAATTCTGACCGGCATGCATCGCGCATTTCCAACATGGCCGTCGTTCGGGGAATTTGAATCTGTGAATGAAAAGTGGATTGAATTCGTCGATACGTGGATTGAATTTGAAAGCGGATAGTTTCGTAGTGCTAGTGCGGAGGTTGGAGATTCGACGAGTGATTCGGATGGGTCGTCAATCAACGGGAGCCACAAATTAAGGGTAGGACTTTCGACCTTATACATGTAAAAGCAGTGTTGCTAGGCATCGTTGCCAATGGCAAGATGACAAAAAGGACCATATTTCATATGCGTAGGAGGTCCAGTGTGAAATTGAGACTCAGATTCTCGTGTCGTTTCTGAGATTACTGGATTAAGTAGCTTATTATCCACCCGATAATGCGTAGTTGGCTCAGTGCAACGCGGTGGTTGGGATGACACCTGTGGTGAGGCGATGTGGTTGTCGTATGGAAATCTGTCGTTAATGCCATCAATCATGATGTTCATAATGCTTAAACTTGCTTTCCTTCGTGCTGCTAAACATACATGTACATGTATAATTGGTGTGACAATTCATACCCAACAGAAAATCGGATACACCTAGCAACACTATACATATAGTCTCTGACATCTCTGCTTCGAACTTGACCTATTCAAAGAGGAAGCAGGGAGTGACAGGGCCTATACTGAAGTACACGCAGGAAATATTCAGCAGATGAAATGTAGTTATAAGAAATGAAGTATGGGGTAAAATTGCCTGAGATACTGCAGAAATCCAAAGTAATTTTGAGCTATATTGTCTTCGAACTGAACTGTAGGTACATGTATTTTGTAGTAAGACTGAAGCCAATTTCAGAATATTTTCAATTCAAACTTCAGTTATATTGCAGGAAATTCAACGTCTACCATTTCAAAACTTCAAGCATACTAGACACTGTCTTTGCTGCAGTTACTGCAGTCCTAATAGGGGACTACTAAGAGAAAATGGGATAAACTTTAGTGTAGTCTCTGCTCCAAACTTGGCCTAGACCTAACCTAACCTGAAACCTAGTCTATCCACAATTGGAAGCAGGGACTATACTAAAGTACACACATAAAATATTCAGCAGATGAACTGCAGTTTAAAAAAAAATAAACTCGTTGGTGAAATTGCCTGAAATACTGCAGAAATTCAAAATGACTTCGAGCTACATGTACATGTATATTGCCATAGAACTGAACTTTTGTAGTATTTTGTAGTACAGGTATTAAGACTGAAGCCTAAACAGAAACAGCAGTATAATTACAAGTTAAACTTGAGCTCCATTGCAGGATATTTCAAATTGTACCATTTCAAAACTGGAAAAATGCCAGAAGTTGTCTTTGCAGTTACAGCAGTCTACTATAGAAACTGCATGCAATGAAAGTATTGCAGGTTTTTTTCTTGGGTGACCACTGAACTAGACGAGTTATGTCACTCAGTGATAGCCGCAAACAATGATAAACCCAAACAAAAAGGATGCAAAATTTTCAAAAAGTTGCCCTGCATCCATAAAATTTTTTTAGGGAGTGAAATACCAAATTCCCCATTAACAGCTGGTCGCAATCTTGAACTAAGAACCACTTTTTGTCCCACTTCGAATTGAATCCGGATTATAATTGTGCATTGGGGTGATAACGTTGGCATTTATGATGAAACAACTTAAAATATCAGTTGGGACATTGTGAAAGTTCGACTTTAAAAATGAAGAGCTTTTAAGAATAACGATATGACAGCTGGGAAAGGTCGCGAAGACCAGCAGTGAGAGTAAGTTGACCAGTCTGGAAATCTGTCACGTGCTCAATTTGGTTAATGATGGCACTTAAGATTATTGATGAAGGTTGGTTGGTGGGGATTTCTTCGGCAACAGGACCAGGAAACCAAGGAGATGTTGGTGGTTTGTTTGTCTAGACTTAATTCGTTCCTCTTCCTAGCTTTGGTTCATTCTGGAGTGGGATGATTGGAAATTTTAATTCCCTAACTTCATCACAACTTGGTTCGACAATTTTGGATATTGGCAAATTGAGCCTCAGTCACGGCCTAACCCACATGTCTCCATCACACCAGGAAAAGTGCTAAACGGGTCGTTGAACACGCGAAAAACTGATTTGTGACTTTTTAGTTCTCATGTGGGCAAGGCTGCTGATATGGATTAGTTGGGTGTAGCTAGCTACGTACATGTAAGGCTGTCCAGATGCAGCAATTATAGTTTCCACTTGATTAAGCTGGTGCACTTTGCACAAAGAAGCGTTTCTTGGGGTGCAATAAGCATGCAGAATTGGACGAGAAATGATGGGCTCACACGCAATGACATATCGAAAAGCAAATGGAGACCAGGTTCGGAAAATGTTTTTTTTTGCATGGAAATTGAGTTTTTTTGCATGGAAAATGTGTTTTTTGTCGCACTTTTTGCAGCATTGCACACTCGAGCACATCCACTATTTCCGGGTGTGGTGCCTTTATCCCATCCTATGCTCTGAGCCTGTGCCCCACAGAGGTTGCTTGTCAAATTCAAACACCTTGCCTCGACGGCACACATGGCCCTCTAATTTCGGAATTGTTTACGCGTGCACTACATGCACAGGGTATAGTCATGACCAACTTATGAATTTGGAAGATTTTGGCAGGCGCTCTAATGTCCTTTGGCATGCGAGCTGCCCGGGCTTTCTTCCATTGACCTGCTTCTGAATCAGCCAGCTGTCAGGGCACGTCCTGTACTTATTTCCGTACTTTCTGTACTTGAATGCTGGGTGGCTCACGAGTCAATAGTTTGAGGTCGAAGAGTGATGGATATTGATGGAGGTGTATCATGAGAAAGCATTAAAAATCCAACCATTTAAGTGATATTAACGAGTACAGCTAGAAGAACCTGTCTAAACTAATATCATTGGGGAAGGTGTTGAATATTAGTTTAGAGATGTTATTAGTTTGGGCTGATTGGGCCACTTGTGGAACTGATTGGGAAACTGCTTTTACTCAGTACTTGCCATCAACAAGGCGTCCTTTCAAATTTGGCGCCCAGGAAACTTAGACAATGGCCTAGGGCACCAAATTTTGCTAAAACATACATTTATAGAGGAAGTCACTTTGATATTTTTGAGTTTTTTCTCGTTTGATATTTTGCCGAATTTTCTGCATTGCAATCTGCATGTATTAATTTGCAAATAAATATGGGACCAATAAAAACCGATGCAATAATTATGGAATATCAGGTTGTGTAGGTTTGTTAGATTTAACCTGTTACATTAGTTTAGAGGGGATTTTACTTTAGGCGGTATTTGTCTAGACAGATTCTACCCTAAATGGAAAAACAGTAAACTTAGATCGTCCTCAAATTGTAAATCAACAAAAATAATTCATGGACGTGAATCCACTTCTGACTCCAGCAATACAACATTCTGCCATAAATAGATGACAGGGACGTTGGTACACTGCGTTGACCTGAAGCAACTTTATAGGACCCAGAAAGATTTATTGGCTAGATGTGAAAGCACTAAAAGTAATGTGTGCTTGATTACCTCTGAACTTTGCCTCCTTTTAACAGATACATTAGAAAAATTGGTTTCCTTCCAGCCTCCCTGAACTTAAAGGTCTTCACTTCTTCAGGGCCCTTAAAGCCATTCTCACGCCTCTGTGAGTCTATGGTCAACAATAAAACCAATCTTGTTTACAGTTGAAATGCTGCAGAAGTTTTGCATCAGCTACAATGTACATGTAAACATGTGCAGTAAGTGACATTAAATATAGCTGATGAAAATTGCAGGAAATTGAGATAGGTGACTTGCACCGTTAATTGCTTTGTCATGTGCATGTAGAAGTATATGTACATGTACATTATAAGACTGTACATGTACTCCTACATGACAAAGCAAGTGCAAGTTAGCATTAAAGCAATTAAGTACAAGTTATAAATGGGAGACTTAATTTGACAACTTTTATCTATTGCAGTACATTTTCCATAATTTCATTGAACCGTTATTTTGATTTCTTTACTTCCGTTTCCCTAACTTTATCACGCTGGTACTAAGTTCAAACTGATTTCCTGATGCTAGAGGTCACAGTTTTTTTTTTTCAATTTTCATTTTATCATGTCCTTGCAACTAGTATTCCTTGACAGTGATGTTTTAAAATCAGCCTGACCTTTCGTGACATGCATGTACACGCTACAGCTGTATACATTAAAGGACTTTTAGTTGATATTTTTATGATGTAGTCCTACATGTAAACGTTAATATTGCCCATGTTCAATGTTAACTGCCAGGAAAGTGCGCCGTCAGTGCTCAGTGAACCAAATTGGTGATACGTCAGTAAAGACGCTCATCAACTATATTTAGCTCATGGAAAACTTAAATCTATTTAAGTCAGGATAACAGAACTTTCCTACATTGCTCTTATGATAACTTATCAGTTGATACTTTGCCAAAACGGCAATGTGCAGACTGTAAATCAAACAGCAAAACCAGTAGGTGCTCGAATATAATTACCATAAGTGTATTGTTAAAGACGGTAGTGTACCCATCTTATATTGGAAAACATCACTGACCAAGTAGCATAAATAATATAGCGTCATGATTGCTCCACTGAGATTACCCCCAACATCATTGCAAAAAGAATTGAAATGATTATGGGGTCTTCACTTGCTTGCATCTAAACAAGATGACCATGGTGCTGCCACCTGGAAGATATCTTACGTCCACATCAAAATTAAGCAGACGCCTTCTTACAACCTTAAAAAACTCTGAAAATAGATGCTCTTAATATTTGCTTGTCCAACAAAGGTATTTAGGTAGAAGAAAACAATATCACGTCATTTATAATTCAAAGCAGAAAATGAAATGAAACCAAAATACGCCTACTCTTCCAGTTCTTACTCTCCAGTGCTGTACAAAGTACAGCACAAATATGGCTGTTTTGTCAATAACAACGAAAGAGAAAATTAACTTTTTTAATTTCATTAATTTTTTAATGAAGCATTTCACACGCCATTGAAATAACGAAAGTTGTTTAAGAGCAAAAATAAATCTTGCTGATCACCTGGGCAATTTAATGCATTTATACAAATCTGCTATCAAAATGTAAACATAAATTATTGGTTTTAAGTCACATAAAAGCACGTTTCCAGAAGAAAAATGTTGTAGGCAATTTTTTTTTTCCAAAACTGGATGACAAATGCTGAATTTTCACCCAATGTTTTATAAAACACCAATAATGGGATCATAATTTGATTAAAAGATGATGACATGATTATTGAACGTCCCCTTATGGATTCCAACATCATTCATTTTAAGGATAAACAACGTTTACTTTTCTCATTTTTTTGCAAAAAAAATGTGCTGTCACATAGTTTTGTATCACTAGGACAGATCACTCTTATTCACCAAGAAGTATTACATGTATGTCACCTCGGTGCTTTTAGATCAATCGCCTTTCTGCATTTCTCAATGATAGCTGATGCACTCGATTATAGATGAAATATTGCCTTCAACACGACTCACATTTTCTCAAAAAATATTTCCGTCTACATGGACGCTTCTTGGTAAGGAGCATCAGAGCTATTTATAATGCCTGGCCTGACAAAAATAACCTAACACCCTTTTCAATATTTTTAGCAATTTTTGGGTATGGTAAACTTGCCCAAAGAAATCCTATAGTAGCCAAGCTCGAAGTTGAACCTTATATAATTTCTAGAAAACCGCTGGCATGGGTTCAAGACACATGCATCTTGCTTTATTGGCAACTGTGTCACGGCTGCATGTGAATTCCTTGGGCATGCACCTCGACGTCTATTACTGGCTACACAAGATACAGCTATAGTCCTCGAGACGTCCATTTTGCCAAAAAGTTGAAGCAACTTCTTGAGTTGTTGGAATTTATGCTCGAGCTATCCCTGTGATTTCTCTGTCGACACGATGAGACTTTGTACGACTGGATGGTTCGATGAACCTCGATCCCTAAAGCTGTGGAACATAGCCAATGCGGGGTAGTCTGTCGGGGTAGAATTAGAAGTTTTTTAACATGGTGTGCGGCCGTTAAACACAAAACAGAATAACGTGGGGATTGAACCCAATTTGCAAAGTCTGTTGCCACATCGCCATGCACTTAATGTACATTGTAAGAGTTCCAGAGATTTGGAATATGTTGATAAGACCAGGATGTTCGTTGACTTCGTCCAGGGATCACTGAATGGTCCTGGTGCATCAAGAACAGTACTTATGTATACATGTATTTTTCAGGCATTTTTTCGAACAGTGTTTCAGAAAACCTGAAAAACTCTTGTTACAAACGAGTTTGAAAACAATTTGAAAAGAACTGCTCTTGTTGCAAGAAGTTCTTTTCAGCTTATCTGCTTGTTCCGAAATTAACAATGATGAAAACAAACCTGCAGAAATGCAAATACATGTACGTGTATTAGAGAATTGATAATATAAACTCTTATCATTTTTTCGAATTGTTACGAATTGTTGTCAGTATATATAACCACACATTCGTAAAATACTTTGCGGTGTACTATAGCTGTCATTTTTGTTGTCCTATCCCTTTTCCATGTGTGGTAGATGTTGGATAAACTTGGTATACCTGCTCCAAATGGACACATAATATATGTATTTATATTTCAATTCATACATGTTATGCAAACATGTAATTGGTCTAGCTGTCGAAATGGATCCTGTTTATTTCTTTGTGTTATTTACTTTTTTCTTTGCTTTTAATGTAATGAAGCAATGTAATGTCTGCTTTAGCTGCCCCTAACTGCCAGGCAATCACTGCCAGCCATGAGCAGTTAGGAGAAACCCGCTTTCTCATAGAGTCTATGGCGGAGCATGGCATATTCTGAAGTACAGCCTTCACCTACAGTATTAACAGTTAATCATAATTTCCACTTGTCAGAAGTTTATTTCGAAGAATAAATAGCGGCTATAAAGTGATCGCATGGGGATTTGCAAAATGACGTCATCATAACAGGGGATTTAAATTATACATACCAGTAGCTAACGATGATGATGTTGCACCGTGCATGCTATTAATGTATTTCCAGCGGGTATTGTTCGTCGAATGGCCTAAACACAGTATTTTAGAAAAATCTTTCAGAATTTCTTGCAAAAGAGTGAAGAAATCTGCTTATTGTTCGTTCCCATGGGGATAAACGCCGGTATACAGTGTTTATTTGCATCTGCTTAGAATGCTTTTTATATTGTTTACTAATCACATACCAGGCATTGATTCCAAATGAGTTGAAATGACAGAGCAAATAACATTCAAAGAAGTAAATGGCGGCTAAATTGCGAAATGCAAAGTCACGTCAGAGCATCTTTCATTCAGTTCTGCCCTCATTCGTTAAATATACAGGTATGTACAGTAAGTAACTGTTTTGGGAACGACTAGAAAATGCGTAATCTATGCAGTTAATTCACACGAAAAAGCGCTAAAAAGTTCTTTTTCTTGGTAATGGAATTTTCGCATGGGTTATGATCTGCATTTTAGTGCAATTGATTTTCAAATTCTCCAAGGGTATGGACAGCTTTTTCTGTTTTCGTATTTGGGCATTCTGACGACCTTCTTTTTATGTAATTGCAAATTAGCGATGGCCTCAATTTAATATGTCGTTACCTTATAAGGTTCAGCCTTAAACGCATGACTCACGTCAAGATAAGTGAAATGGCTAGAGATTTTCAAATGAAATTGAGGATCCAACGTCAAAGGCATTCGAAAAAACCTTCGAAAAGTTTGGGAATTTAGTGGATGGGACGTCACAATTACAGACACTGTGTAGGTGTCAGCACCTGTATCTGTATCTGCAAGCAGTGGACCAGACTGAACATTTGCTAGAAAAAATAAACAATTTTAGCGTAATTTGACGAAACAAAACGAAAAAACATCGTTAAGCATTTCCGGCTCCGCCCCCTCACAACGTTGTAATTTCCAGAGGTGACGTGCAGAACACACACGCCAGCTTGCACACAATACTGTAATTCAGATATTGCCATTCCGAATGCGAGCTTTAGAATAACAGGACATGGGCGTGGCCTCTCGAATAGTTCGTGCAAATAAAATTGCGGGCTGAATTAACGCGAAAATTGTGATAAAACGTATAAAAACTAAGTGACCTCAGCGCAAAAACAAAATACACGAGGCTGGAAATTAATTCTGAAGCACCAGGCTTTTTGGTGCAAGTGTTTGAAATTGGCTTTATGAGGACAGCAGAGGGCAGCAGTTGTCATAATTACCAGACCCCCTCATGATGGCAATCATTGACCAAAAATGTTTCGAGTTGAGCCAACTTTTATAAAAACTGCATCACGAATGATGAATTTTAGCCCATAAAGAAATAAGCGAATGATATGAAATAAGGATGTACTATGGTATATTCCTGCTTCGAATGTGCAATAAATATGTATTTCAATCCTACTTGCCTAGTAAACAGAGTGACAATTGTTCTGCATGTTGGAACCTAGGTAAATTACCAAAAATTGGGTAAAAGTGTTTGCATGCTGGAAACGAACTAAAGACACTTCGGAATGAACGTTAAAATTCAACATAAAAGTGTAGAATAAGTAAGTGTGCTAACCATCCCAGCCTAAACTAACCTAAACATATAATGTAAATTTTATGTTTTGCTTGCCCTAAACTAAGGCAACCACTGCCAGCCTTTGAACCGTTAGGAACAGCACCCTGTCTCAATGTGTCTATGGCGGAGCAGCAGGGACTATATCGTAGTGCAATATTTTTTTTAAGTTTTGACAAACGATGGATTTTAATCCTGTGTTTTATAAAACAGCAATGATGTATGTTCTCATCATTTGGTCAACCGCACCAACCCTCACTTTTGTCAGGATTTGGCTGAAAGCCTCCTAAGATGATGCCATATACTTTAACGTTACCAGTTCAATTATAAGACGCTGAAAATTTCGCCTATTCAAAAAATCATAGGGGATTTTTTCAGCTGCCAATAATGTGAATTCCCGAATAGGATGCAGTGTTATTGTTACTGGTAAAGATAACGGCTTCTTATTGTTTTCAACTCAATGTTGTTGTTGTTTTTTAATCAGTATGAAATGCACGATCACCTACTGTATCTGAGATTAGTTTCCTATGATAGAGGGCCCAAACTGCGAATATATTGCTATATGCCAAGTATTTTTCGTGCAATTAATTTTCTTGCATTCAGGTCAACAAGCCTCATAGTCTGACAGCACAGCCTTGGCACTAGGCGTTGCAGACCCAATGTGGCTGCCAAGGAGATGTGGGTTACCATACCCCAAATTCCAAGATTCAGCTAAAAGTCCACTCATATTTTCAAATTTTTCCTATGGGCTAAATCCAGCGGAAATGTCCATGTGTATGTTCTTGGCGGATATGCCAGTTGTAAACCGAGTGAGAAATCACGAAGTACATTGTAGGTGGCGCTGGGGTCGCCATGTTAGTTTCTACATGTTAGAAAGCAACGAATTCCATTATAGTCTGACATTGCCCTGGTTAAAATTTCCATAAAGGAACACCCTTAGGATGCAAATATCGATTTAATGTTTCTAATGTTTATCGTCATCCACGTGACCTGGCCTTCGCACAGGTAACCTAATTACTGCACATCATGCAGCGTTACCATTATAAGCGTTCTTGTCATCGAAATTCGAGCATAATGGATAGAAAAACAGAGTAGAAGCTCAAGGTCCCATCTAGAATCCATCCCACGTAGATACATGTAGTGTAAACAAATTGCTGGGCTTTTCACCAGTTCCTATAGATATCAGGCTGCGCGCATGAGTGGATGAAATAGATTATTGGCGGGGTCAAGGATTAGGTCAGCAGCAAATACAGTGTTTCCTACATGTATAGAAGGTAATGCAGGCGTGCAATGTAATTTGTACTGTCAAGTACCCCTTTAAGAATGTTGCTACATGCATGTATTATATACCCCCTGCAGTGGTAGATCTAGAATTATTTTTGGAGTCAGTTGTATGTTAAACCTTTGATGACTTACATTAAAAAAATATTTTAATATTTTAAAAACGTTCGCAATAAGGGAAATGCCGTTGGCAGAAACTTTGCAAATAATTTATCACTAAAAATAGATTTTATACCTCATTTTGGCAAAGTATTCCTTGGCGAAATTATTTAAAAGCGTTACCCGAAATGCAGATTGTGATGATTTTTAAGCATGGTTTCAAAAATGTTTAAGAAATCTTATTTTTTTAAAAAAATTCTTTTTTTAAAAAAATGAATCCCATGTACCAATAATACATTATAGCTAACATTTATGAATAATTTGTAAGAAATATTAAGGATCATGGCGAGTTTTTATTAGTATTTCTAACTATTAAGCTAGATCACAATAGTAGTAAAGGTATCCCTACTCACAATGGCGGAAAATAGTAGAGAAAACTTAAGAAGTTAAAAAACACAGGCTTCCCTACATGTATAATGGATCTCATAGAATATTTTAAAAAAATCCTAGAAAAACATTTTTTTTTGGAAAATGGTGTGAAAAATACCTTTCTAGGAATTTTTTCTAGTACAGATTTTATATGCACGTATTCTAAATTGAATACTAAGTAAAGTGTTCAAAAATTCTTTTAAATGCTGCTTCTAACCCATTGAGTCCACTAACAAAAAATTGAGGAAAATGCATCTGGTACACTCATTACCCAATTTAAAAAATACATGTATAGTGTAGCTAATTTATCAAGTGCATATACTTTAGAGGCTTCCATAACTTGCTCTTAATATCCATTAGATTGGGCAAAGTGCAATTTCCTGACGCGATATCTATTAATTAATCTAAACCGATTGCCTGGCTCATTAATTAGAGCTAAGCTTATCTAAATTTGCCATCAGAGACAATGCATATGCACTTGTAACTCAAGAAGCTCGTTAATTGGTTTCAAGGTGCAGCTTCTGAATTTCACAAAATCGTCTCAAAGATGAAGGGTTGCCAAATATTGATTCAAATCTTGCAGTGGTTTTTTTGGCCATTTTAAAGATAAGAACACGAAGAAAGTGAAGCAGTTAATTTCGAGTAGACCAATTTACAAGAAGCCTAATGTAATTATATGTGGCTTTGGTATGCTCACCTCCCATCAACCTCAATAACAGCAAAGCTCATGCAACCAAATTAAGCCAACCTGAACGAGCATTTACCTTATACGACAATATGAATTTGATGTAACGCTTCATTACAATGATGCACTGTGACTGTTACCTAATGGAATTGGGACCTGTGTGAAACAACTTTTGGCACGATTGCTAACCAGAAAACATACTTGACATCGAAGAAACACATTATCGGCTGGGAAAAGCAGTAATGCACATAATAACATAATATGGCAATTTTGTTTTTCTAGAGAGGTCATTCACCCCCATGCAGAATTGCGTGGAAATGGGAAAAATCGTTGTGATGTAATCAATACCCTGTTTATTTTTCCACCTGCGAAATCATGATGAGACGGTGCAAGGAGGATTTGAGGTTAATTTTTGAAACCAATAATGCACTTCGTGTGTCATTAAATTTAACGAATTGGTAATCAGGTAGCGGGTAATTTCATGCTTAGATGCTAACTGGTTTTGTTGCAGTTCAACTCTGAACAGTGCTCATTATAATTTCTAATTACGAAACACCGACAATGTTCAACAATTTTAGCACATGGCACGCTGATTAGTATAAAAAATCATCGGATATACCGGTATTACGAAATATGCCCTGCTCCAAATGTGCACAAAATATGTATATTTCCACCCTACTTGTCTATTATTTCCTGGCTGTCGCACTTTATCATTAAAACCTTCAATTAACTTGGTATTTCATCTACTAGTACGTCTGTAATTGACCTTTACGAATTCATTTTAAATCGCCTTACTGCAGTCCTAGTGTACTGAATCTTGGTAGAAATCTTAATTTGCATTATGGTTTTCTAACACAATTAATAAAAAGCACATAAAAAAGACTGTGTATGTGTACATGTGTTGTACTGTATATTCGTATCCTAACCTAGCCTAAGCTAACCTAGAAATGTAATTTCTTTATTTTCCATGCCCTAACAACAGGCAATCACTGCCAGCTTAGGAGCCGTTAGGAGAAGCCAACTTTCTCATAGTGTATGCTGGAGCTGGGCAGCAGCAGGGCATATTTCAAAGTACATCCAAAATCAATGCCTGTGAAGTATGATGAAATAGGCTATCAAAAGCTGACAACTAACATACATGTACAGTAAATATACTGCATATAGAGCATACAACGTTGTTCAAGGGTAATGAAATGGACATGTAGCCGTTCTTCACTGAATGATGTAAGGAAGTTACCGGAAAGCCTTTTTAAAACAGTTTTCTGGCGAATCGCAATGTATGACAGTATATTGTCTCAGTAAAAATGTGGGGGAGTGAATGGGAGTTGTTCGCCATATTCAACCATAAATCCACAAGGGTCACGTGTGTTCCACCACGTTGCAGTCAGCAATAAATTTAGGTTTTCAAGATGGAACCTTATCTTTTAAATGCAATATCTTTCGCGTGACCTTTGCTTCATGGTGTAAGTTGCATCTTCAACGCCCTTCCTGCACCATCAGTCTGCAAGAAGTTGAAGAAGCAACTTCAAGCAAGTGTCATTCTGGCAACAGTTTGTCAACGAAGACAGTTAGCCAAACGCCAGTCTTGCAAACAATCAAAGTTTTTATCCAAATGTTCGTAGGCGATTTTTCGCCCTCTGGGGAAAAAACCCAAATTCACGAGTCAACGCACCCAGCGAACTGCAGAACACGTGAAAAATTAGCAGCCTGGAATTTCAAAAAAACAATTCAGGCCACGCCAAGCTAAACTGTCAGGCTTGCGCAATGAGACGCATCAACGCAATTTGACGTGTTTATTATTGTCTGCTGGTAATGTTAGACGGGTGTAATGGCTGGATTTGGAATTCCAACAACCTTTTGCGATTGACCCCCGGGCAGCCCCAACAATGGCGGATTAATTCCAGTTTATTCCAATGAATTCGGGTTCTGGAATTTCAGACGAGCCTCAAATGTTTATAATGCACCAAAAACAATGGGACGCACGACCCCACAATTGGTCATCATTGAAACCCATTTCGTAACATGCTCGTGCAAATGGAAAACAAACCATAAAAAGTTGGCCGCTAATGGCGCTGCGTTACCTGGAAACCTGCATGGACGATGGTCAAGGCCATGCAGATCTCAAATTTTCCATTGTTTGATCATGTTTAACATGCCTGTTAGAAGCCCAGCTAGGAAGACAAGAGGTCACTATATAGTGAAACCCGTCACCAACGACCAAAGAATGCTGGTCGTTTGAGACAGGTGAGGGACCTTCAAGTATTACATGTATATCGTCACAAGATCACATGAATAAACAACCCCAAGTAATGACATCATCATTGGCCTAATGGATGACACAATTTTTGAGCAAAAATTGTGGATTGCACGAAAGCACATTTTTATTTTAAAAAATCACGCCATATAAACTTTTTATTTCCCATATAGGATGAAAAATAACAGTTTTGAAGTGACGTGCAAGTATTATGTGATAACAAAATTGCGATTTGGAGAAAAAAACTGCAAATTTACAAAAAAAATTGTATGGCAATTGATAGTTTTTAACCCTGTCATCATTTAGACACCCCCTACTATGGTCGCTGTATAAAGTTTAGTGCAAATACATGTAGACTGTTTCTATTGTGTACTATGTAATACTCGTTATTTTATTATTTCAAGGTTCCCCTAGACCTGAAAAACCTGGCAAAGTCAGGAAAATTGAAACGGCCTGGAAAAGCCAGGGAAAATTGATTTACTTTGAAAAAGTCCGGAAAATTCAATAAATCAATACAGATTTGCAAAACTAGTTATTTGTTAGCCCAAAAATCAATAGATGGGAAGCAGCTCTCCCTAAAAGCAATTTTAAAAACTGCTCTAAATTCGCTGCTTCGTTGTGAAAATTTGTTCCACATTATCTCCTGTTTATATTTAACAGTAAGCAATAAGTACATGTATAGCATTCCTTACATTGGCATGTCATATTTTTTGCATTTTCTGGGGTCAGGAAAATTTATTTTAATCTCTTGGGGAACCCGGTATGGGACAAGTGATTCAGTTTCGGTTTTTATTTTCTGGAATCTTGTATTTTCCTGGATTTTACGAATTAAAGTCCATCGAGGAAGTCGTTTGCTGGAGGTATTCCATTCATTTGGGAACCCAAATGACGTTTCCACGTTGACAAACCTTCATGGTCGAAGACAGTTTCTATCACCTAAGCTCACTTTCAGACTGCTGACAAGTCTGTTGAGTGTTGCCATACCGTAATACTATAACGTGTTCTGCCAGACTGCCCCCCAGCGGTTATTTCACCCCCAAATTCATCGTTTTGACCTGGAGGTTTACTTCCGCAATGCGGTCACCCTCATAATGGCTCAAGGGTTGAAGAAGCGGGGATGGGCCCGAACAGAGACCCAGTACTCAGCAAGGTCAAATGAGATTAGGAGGATGATAGGAACGTTTTATTAGCTGATCCTTACCACCCTCCTACTACTCTTGAATCTTGCCTACTGCAGTACTGCTTGACCCACCTCATTTTCCATTCAGGGTTGTGCTCGACCATGTAACATGTAGGCCTAAATGTAGGCTGGGAGAGTCACGACTTCCAGAAGTTGGACTCAGGGTCCTGCAGTGATCGCCCAAGGGATCGGTGTCAAGGAAGGATGGAAAATGAAGTTACCAGGAAACAATGGCGGAACAACGTGATCGTATCGTTGGGAAATACTGTGAAATGAACGCCCGCAAGTCAATGTGCAGCAAATCGAAGATTAACCTTGGAGTCGTCCTTGAGATTCACTTTTCAACAGTTGAGTTTGAATCTGGGCATCTGCATGGCGCCATCGGTGACCAGCAGTCATGTGGGGCCCTGGGTGCATTTTTTGGAAGTTAATCTTGTAATGAAAATCAGTTGTCTTCTAATGAAATAAGTTAGTCTTGTAATGAAAACAGTTGTCTTCTAATGAAATATGTTAGTCTTCCAATGAAATCAGTTAGGGGACGTATACATGCATGTATAAAAGACGTCTATCAAACGGGTGACCCCCTACCCATCCCATGAATTCGTCCTAAGTGGAAAACTCCTATTCTTGGTTGTGTACAGGAGTTTGTCAAAATAATTTAAACACTTGCTACTGATGCATACATGTACCATACATGGACCTGTCATGTACATGTACATGTACACGTAGTTATATTTGTATCTATTTGGGGTTTTTACCCTCAATTAATGAAGTTGTCTATGGAATTTCAATCGAATGGAATATTATCATTCATTCATAGGGACATGGAGTAAAACATACTGTACATGTACTGTATGCATGCTTCAGGTGTGGAGATCTTTCTGGTGTACGGTACTTCGGTATAGTAACTGTATTTTGTTTAGTATACCTGTCGGTTAGGTTTAAAACAAAACAAAGTCCCATACAAAAAATAACACGACTAGGACAGATGTCATTCGATTATTCCAGACAAGTAAGGTTAAAACAAATATTTTGTGTTCATTTAGAGCAGGGCATATACCATGCAGGTTGGATTAAGTGGTAATGTTTCTGCCTTGCATTTCGTGGTTTCCCACAATTTCCCAATACAGGCAAATGACGGGATAGTTTCCTATATCGGTTATGACCGTCCTTATTCCTGTAATATTCCCATAATCCATGTACAGTAATTCCCTGTACCGGTATTGGGCTTAATTAAAATCCTGCATATACATGTACATGTACAAGAATAAGGTATGGGTATATTAAACCCCCACCACATGACACCCCTTGTGTTGCTTGTTGGGTGAGTGGTCGTTATAGCTCAGCACAAGACATCGTCGTTAGGGGTTTGTTATAGAAAGGTTTCACTGTGATGTTGAGCAGGTCGTGGCAATCAACTAAAAATTTCATTTTATTTGAAGAAGCCCACTTTCTCATAGTGTCTATGCTGGAGCAGGGCATATACCGAAGTAAATCATCAAAATCTCCATTTACTTCATTTGAGAGAATCCAGGCACACCCTCAACCACCATCCTTCTTTCGTTGGAAGCCAGCAGGAAGTCGATGAGCTGGACAAATTCACAATAAAAAAAACTTAATTGAAATGGAAAGCATAACGCTCTCGTTCGTTTGCATAAGCATTCGATGACCGGGGTGACATTGACATATCCATCCATTGTGATGTAGGAAGTGCTCAATGCTGGGGGGTTGATAAGCCGAAATTCATTCACTCGTGTTACCGTGTTTGGCCCGCGGCTACCCCCGTACCACTTCCAAAATGGGTTACGCAAGAACGTGAGCAGACTCGCAACGCCCAGAACCAGCAGTGCTGCATTTGGGCCACGTGTGTTGTGTCAAGAGGGTGTCGAAACCACCTCCGAAACCAATTTGACTGCTGTGTTCTCTGCTCTATGGATTACCACGTGGCTGGAGAACGGTCAAGGGTGACATTAGTGGACCATTTCGGCCATCATTAAACTCATCGAACTGACACTCGATGGTAAGTCCATTCTTGTAACGACTTAATTGTGACCATCCTTCTGAATCTGACTCTCCAGCAAAGGGTTTTGAATTTGCTAAGTTCTGGAGGCCACAGGTGACCTAAGATGGGTCATCAGTTGGCATGGTGGCGGGTGTTCCACTAGGAGAATTTGCCCGATTTGTAAAGTTTATTGTTAGTGTTTCTGATAGTGTGCTGATAGTGCATTTATCATTGGCAATAGGTTTGCAACTCCTTGGCCATCACTTGAAAATGGCGAAAAAATGTCGATATCGTTTTTCAATTTGAAATCAGTTTGTTTTTACTGAACATCCCTCGTGAAAACTATCTGATTTCAAACTGATGCCATACTACAGCATGCCGTACATGCATTAATTTCGTGAACAATTTAACCAGTCTCTCACCAGTTTTTCAGCTTGTAATCATTTTTCACCAGTTTGCAATCGGGGTTTTCATTCACCGAATATCGATCATCATGCACCAATTTTCATCAGTTTGCAATCAGTTTTCACGAAGGTTGCAAAGAAAAATACAGCCTCCGATAGCAATTATTAATTTCGCGAACAATTTAGGCAATCTAATTAGCCAGTCTTTCGAATATCACCGGAATATCACCATGCACCAATTTTCACCAGTTCATCAGTTGCGATCAGTTTTTTTCTGGACACCTGCCATGAAAACTAACTGATTGTAAACTGATGCCATACTACTGCCTACGATTGCAGTTCTTGACGTTTAGAACAATAGGCAATCTAATTAGCCAATCTCTCGCCACTTATTCATCTTGCAATCAGTTTTCACCAGTTTTTCGATCACGTTCATCAATCCGTAATCGGTTTTACTTCTGGGCACCCCTTACATTATTGCAATTAAATGGATTCAACTACTTTTGAACAATAGGCAATCTAATTAGCCAGCCTCTCGACAGTTTTCAGCTTGCAATCAGTTTTCACCAGTTTGCAATCCAGTGTTTCGATCATGTTCACCAGTTCATCAGAACGCAGTCAGTTTTTACTTGTTGGCATCCCTCACATTATTGCAATTAATTCCATTCAAGTACTTTTTGAACAGTATATAGGCAATCTAATTAGCCAATCTCTCCACAATTTTTCAGCTTGCAATCAGTTTTCACCAATCTCTCGACAGTTGTTCAGCACTCAGCTTGCAATCAGCTTTCATCAGTTTGCAATCCTGTTTTTCGATCACGTTCATCAGTTCGCAATCAGTTTTTACTTCTGTGCACCCCTTACATTATTTCAATTAATTCGATTCAATTACATGTACTTTTGAACAATGTGCAATCTAATTAGCCAATCTCTCGACAATTTTTAGCTAGCAATCAGTTTTCACCAGTTTGCAATCCAGTTTATCGATGACGTTCTTCAGTTCACAATCAGTGTTTACTTCTGGGCACCCCTTCCATTATCGCAATCAATTCGATTCAACTACACTACTGCATAGTGCATAATGCCGTGCGTGGACCAAGGTCAACGGTCCGGGGCTAGGTGCGTCATGCCCCACGAAAGCGCAGGATGTGCCTCTTCCAGAATCTCCGAAATTTGCTTCGCTATCTGCCAGCACTTCCTGCGCCCATGTGTTGCTAATCACGGGGTGACTGAGGGCTGCGTCACGCGAGCCAGTGCAGAGGCTCAGCGGCTAAGCGGCGGCGTGGGTGCGGCGCAGTCGGGAGCGAAACCCACGTGGAGTCGGCAGCAGTAAGCAGCGTCCCCGACGGGTGCCAATGCAGCGGAATGCGGGCTGGCGCTATTTCTGCTACCCAGAAATTGGGCTGAGGTTCCAAAAGGAAACGTGAGGATTACCTTAGTGTTCTCTGGAAATTCGGATGCGTGCTACTCTTACAGTATGGGACTTGCGATTGTGATTTGTGAGTGAAAGTTTCTGCACATGGACTGAAGAATTTTGGACAGGTAGGGTGCCCTTCGGATGACATGAATGTGGTTAATTGCGGTAATTGTTGGTTATTGCGGTAATGCAAAACGCGTTGCGTGGCAACCGGCCCGCAAGGCCATATCGGGGATTTACTGTACATGTCGCCCCATGGGTCACTCTGCACCAGCAGACATATGGCCTTGTCACATATTCTGGGATGTGGGAATATTCTTTCTGGGTTTTGGGGAAATTACGACCTGCCTGTTCTAAGCAGTAATTAGTGTTATTAGACGTGGTTAAGTTCCACTTTGCAGTGCTATGGGGCTGAGCACATTTCTGTAATGTGCTTGTGCTTTGTAACACTGAAGACACACCGAACTAAAATCTACTTTTATAAACTACATGTAGGTAATCGCTGTGTGTTTCCCACTCGATAATGGAAAACCAGATTACATACGCGTATTTCTCATGGCCTCAGTATTAGGAGGTGTGGATGCTGGCTCCGCCCCCAAAACAGGGGTCAACAAGATGGCGGCCGCCAAGTTATCCAAACTGGCCCGGGACGGATGGGCTTATTAAATTTGTTTTTATTATGTAATTATGAGATGCTAAGGGTGAACGGTTATCACGTTTTCTGGAAATAGGGAAGTGTATCCAATGGTGAACGTTCCAGTGTTGTCATCAGCTTAATTAGAAAATGGGGTTCGCCAAATGGTGATATATGATCCCTTACAAAAAATGTATCTGTAATTGTAATAATTTATGGTATCCAGTAGGTATACAGTGCAGATAGCCAATGTATTCTATAGGTTTCCAATAGGTTTCCAGTAGGTATACAGTGCAGATATCCAATGTATTCTATAGGTTTCCAATAGGTTTCCAAAATGTTGTACACAGTAAGGTATTTCTCTGAAACATATGATAGGTATTTTGTTGTA